>MU225234.1:2428310-2447832 GCA_018584345.1 Thuja plicata | reverse complement strand
ATTGCATGCATAACAAGTTTTGTTAACTTGCTTGATTTCTCTTTTAGGTGGTTCAGATATAACCTCTGTAGTATCTTCAAATTTCTTAGCTTTTGAAGATGCTTCAAGTGTTTTTTCTTTCTCTTGTGATGATTTGATTTTGTCTTGTACTGTACTGAATCCAAGACCAGTAGTGTTCCCTTTTTTTCTTTGTGCATTGAGCTGGGATTGAATCAAATCAGAACTTGTGTGAAGTTTATTTATCTTGTCTTTTGCTTCTGTTAATTCAGATTCTAACTTCTTCTTCATGTTTTCCAATTCCAAGACTTTCATGTTTGGTTGCAGACGTTCCTCTTCCAGTTGATTGCTTTCTTTGATCTTTTCTTCAATGGTGTTCTGGCTATCTATAAGTTGTTCCTCCAGATCTTCAAGTTTATCTTTCAGAGATTTGTTCTCTTCATTAATCTTTTTGACCATTTGTCCTAGATCACTTGTAGAACAATCTTTCAGATCTTTTCTTAGCCTTTTAATAAGTATTTGAGAGCCATCATTTTTCAATCTTAGTTCTTCATTTTCCTTCTCAGATCTGTCAAAATCTTCAAGGGCTGCTTCAAGATTATTTTTCAAATGTTTTTCTTCAGCTGAGTCCATGATCTCCTCAAGTGGTTAAACTTTCTTTCAAAGGACCAGAGCTCTGATACCAATTGTTAGAAACACTGAGAGCGGGGGGGGCGTGAATTAGTGTTTATCTATTAATTATATTTAAGCCAATTAAACATGAAACAAATATGAATTCAAGAATCTTAACACAAGAATACATAACACATGATATGATTATGGAGAACCTTGATCAGAGGAAAACTCTGGTGGGGATTAATACCCACAAAATATTGTACTAGGTATAATGAACCTCTTAAAGTTCCTTTGCCCTGTTAGAAGCAGTCTTTACAATTTGAGTACAATGACCTAGTTAAAGGTTGGACCCTGTTAGGAGTCTTTTAAAAAACCCTATTAGGGGTGTATGGCTCACTGCCTAGGCTCACCACCCAAATAATATGAAGGCTACAACCCTCTGACTGTTGATATGCACTACATAAAAAATGAACTGTTGTAGTGACACTGTTGTTTGATCAGTTCTGTGTATGCGTGGATGCTCTTACTTCTTCAAAGAGCTATATCATCTTTTGACTTCATTATACTATCCCTCTATAACTTCTTCTTACATAATAATTGACACTTGTAACATATCTTTACATTACATACTTATATCTTCAAATCTGAATAGGCGCGACCCAAAACAAATCATTAGTCGGCCCTAAAACAAAAATACATAATGCTTCCAAATAAGTCAGCCCAAGTGTGTTTATGATAACATTAATTACATTATTAAAATATTATAACTAAAGGTTCTTAGCCATTACATTATAAAATCATACACGCTGATCAAAACTGTAGTCAGCTTCCATGCTCTGTTTCCTAGACTGCAGGTCTACTAATCTGTCTGTAACTTCTCCATAATGATGTTTCGTACTCTACACATTTGGATCTAGCATGTATATACACCATAGAGTATATATCTAAGAACACATTTTCTAGTGTGATCTCTAACATGTGTGCTGATGTGTTGATCTTTGTATCTCTCTGTCTGTCCTATTTTCTGTACTTAGTCATTTTATCTTCTAAGTTATCTTTGACAGAAACTTGGTATGACTTTGTTGCCATGATTGACAACACAAAATAAGTCATGCTTCCTCATAAATTCAACTTGCCAAAAAAATCCCTAAGAATTTGCATGTATTTTAGAGATCTCAACCTTGCTTTCCCAAAAGATGACTTTCCATTACCTAGCATTGATGCTATTGTGGATCTAACTGCCGGTCATTCTATGTTTTCACTTATGGATGGATTTAGTGGATATAATAAAATTTGAATTGCACTTGAATATCATGAGAATACAACCTTTACATTCCCATAGGGTAATATTTGTTGGAATTTGATACCCTTTGGTCTCAAAAATGCTGGAGCAACTTATCAAAGAGCAATGACCACTATATTCCATGATATGATGCACACCTTCCTAGAAGATTATGTGGATGATATTCTAGATAATTCACATGAAATAAAAGATCACTTACACATACTTGAAAATATTTTCATAAGGCTAGAACAATTCAAAGTGATACTCAACCCAAAGAAGTGTGCTTTTGGGGTACAATCCAGAAAACTCCTAGGTTACATTATTTCTGCAAAAGGCATTGAAGTAGATCCTAAAAAAGTACAAGCAATAATGGACATGGACATTACAAATAATATTACTCAAATGAGGTCACTTCAAGGAAGAATTCAATCTATAAGGAGGTTCATCTCTCAATTGGCTGAAAAATGCCATTCATTCACAAGATTGCTACATAAAGATGCCATCTTCACATGGGATGAGGAGTGTGATAAAGCATTTACATTGTTGAAAAAATACTTGATGAATCCACCCATCTTGATGCCACCTATTCAAGGAAAACCTTTATTACTCTATATATTAGCAACAGAAAAATATTTAGGGGTCTTATTGGCACAAGAGGATAATGAAGGAAAAGAAAGAGCTATCTACTACTTGATTAGAACCTTGATCAAATATGAATTAAACTATAGCTTCATGGAAAGGGATTTCCTAGCGGTGGTATTTGCCTCTCAAAAGTTAAGACATTATATGTTGATGCATAAGGTGAAGCTAATATCCAAAATTGATCCATTGAAATATCTACTTAGCAAAACAACTCTAATTGGAAGAATTGCAAAATGGGTAATGGTGCTTAGTGAGTTCGACATTGAGTATGTGGATAGGAAAGAAATCTTTAGGGTTTCTTATGCGTCATTCTAAACATGGGGTTTACATTTTGACCTAATTCCTACATGGTTTTTAAGACCTCATATGCATCATTTGATTGTGCAGATATGACATTTCCCTAGTCTAAGCATCATTTAGATGTTCCTACGCAACATTTTGCAAAATCTAATCTAAAAAGCATGAAAAATGAAATCAAATGCTATAAAAAAATGAGCAATAAATGCACTATGAAGGTTAAACTCACTCACTGGAGTTCCATAGTCAAGCGATCTCTGATAACGGTGTGCTCTCTCAAATCGATGCTCTCGGATAGGGACCACCATTGCTCTCAATCACAGTAAAACCAGAGAAAAATATTAATAGTGAAAAGTGAAAATGAATAGTAAAATTGGGTTTTTCAACCTATTTAAACTATTTTGACCTAATTTTGGAGAGATTTTTACCCCCCGGGATCTAAATCTGTATTTTTTACACACTAGGGCATCTTGTGATCTTATTAACATTTTTCTTAATGTTTTCAGAAATGAAATAATTTAGATATACTTTTCATCAATCACATCATATTAACATCGGGACATCAAAATGTTTTCATTTCTAAGGGGGCATATCTTATTAGATCATCAAATTGGAAATCTGCATCATCCTATATAAAATCTGGGGCATTAAAATTTCAACCTTTTATCAGTGGGGCATCCTGCATCAAATCAAGTTCTGCATCAAGTTTTGCATCAGGTTTCACATCAAGTTCTGCATCAAGTTTCACATCAGGTTTCACATCAAGTTTTGCATCGTTTCAAATTAGGTTTCACATCAAGTTCTACATCAAGTTTCACATCAAAGTTTCACATCAGAGTTTCACATCAGGTTATCAAATCAATCAGGTTTTGCATCAATCAATCAGTATCCAATCTGCATAAGGACATGCAATTTTCTTTGAATCAATGCACTTCACACATCAATTCAAAGAGGGGCATTTTTAGACACCCAAAATTGACCAGGTGTCTTAATCTCAGTAAATCACAGTAAATCTCATCAAAATGCTTAAAATGCTTCAAAATGGATCAAAATAAAATTAAATGGACATTTATCAATAAAATTGGATTAAATCAAATAAAATCAAAGGATTAAATAATAATGAAATCAAATAATCAAATATAAGCCTAAAAGGGATCAATCAAAATTATATAATTGATTTTAATCAATTAATTGTATAGTTTTAAATCAAAAATCAAAATGAACCTATTCACCCTTACATGGCTAATTTAATTAATTGATTAAATTAAATAAATCCTAATTTCTTTCAACATAGTTTGATCAACTAATGAGAATTGAGGACTTTGTCTCCTTGTCCCACCCTTTGAGGACAACCATATGGTCCCCCCATTTGAAACCATTTGAGGGATCAAACTCAACCAAGGATTAGCCCATGATCAATTCACTCTACCCGCTACCCTTGGGATTTTACTATAAATACAAGCCATTTCTAAGCATAAAGATATCCTAGAAAATTTGAATGCATAACATCATCACTTTAGCCAATTTGACACTAATTAAGCATTATCTTGAGCATTTTGAGAGAAAATTGTGAAGATTTTATCATTTATCATGAGCATTTGAATTCATCTTTGAGAGATTTTGAGAGAATTGAGAGCTAGATTAGGCATTTATCATCAATTTATCATTCTAGGATGGTCACTAGTGGAGATTATGGCTGAGAGTTGTACTTGCAAATCCTAGTTAGAGAACCATGGAATGCTATGGATGTTAATTTCATTTCTTTAGATTAAATTGCTTGTTTATTTCCATAGAATTGTGCTTGATTATCCTAATTTCATGAAGGTGTATTAAGGTTAATTATACAAGAAAACTATCCTACAAGGGATCTAATATATATTGACATTTCAATATCTTTCCAATTACATGAAGTTTAAATAATCCAACGTAATCATCGTAAATTATTAAACCATCCTAGCAAGGGAAATTGCACTAATTGTTGTCACTAATATATGTTTACTATGGTCAAATTGAAAAAGGACCTTTTAAATGTGATTGATCACAATATAAAAGGATGTAAAACTTTCCAAAGTTGACAATTTTGTTGTCAACTTGGCAACATAAACTAAACATTAAGTCTGTCAGTAGTCGATTTATAAAATTTAAATAGATAAATCTCTTACCTTCATATCTCCAAAAAAAGAAGGAAACTTTCTAATGATCCTACAATATAAATTAATCTGTTATTGAAGGATCTGCATGTTAAAATACCATCAATACATTGATTAAGAAGAAATCTTGATCATTTAACCTTGTTGAATCTAGCAATTTCTTATGGACTTGCTTGAAAAAAGAAAAAAAAATGTACAAACATTATACAAAATACTCACATTCAATGAGCATTAAGCAGTATAAATTTGATCAAATTTTATGTGATCCCTAGCATTTCATCCTTCTAAAATATCTTACAAATAAAGACCAAGCATTAATAGAGAATGTAAGATACTTGGAACATCAATTAAACCACTTTATACATACCTCCTATAAGTCACGCTCACAACATAGAAGAGTTTCAAATTCCTTCTCTAAAAATACTTACAAAGTGGAGATGGGAAACACTTGTAAACAATGGAAACAAGAATTCAATCACCAAAAGTATCCAAATATTCAGATAGGTTCCAAAATAATGCACATAATAATTTGGAAAAATGAAATTTTATTAAAAATTGAATCTAGAATTCATTCTATAAAAATTATTAAAGATAGTAAACCAAACTGATCAAATCTAGACTTAGCTTTGTAAAAATTACTAAAACAAACTTATTAGAATGATAAAAATACATCTAAAGCTAATTTTAATAAAATCTCAGCTACTTGATTAAACCATTTCTTGGAGGCCTACATTTATGGCATGATCCTTGAAGCAATAGTTGCATCCACAACCAATAAAAAATAATCATCTATGTTATCCATGATAAACTACAGAAAAAAATGAGGAGATAAATACAATATCTTCTCATGGAGCATAAATAATTAGAAATAAAAGACTTCATATAGTAAAAACAAAAATTTACAAGAAAGAGAACTTTGGGATTGTACCTAGATATTGCTATTTATTGCTTTGAGAGGCTAGGAAGAGTGAAAAAAATTCAACAACCTTCAATTTTTGTACCATGGTTTGTAGAATAGTGGATTGAAAATAATATTTGTTGGATAACACACCTCTGAGTAGTGGACAATCTAAAGATACGATGTAGAAAAAAATGTATTAAAAAGATGAGTGATTATTATTTTCAGAGGTTTGTAGAGTTATATTGGTGGCCTATTATTTTATTTATAGATCTATGCACAGAATAATTCCAAACTGAAAATTGTAATGGTTACTTATGGAATGATCGGGATGGAAAATTAAGTTTCTTATGGATATAAGAATCCATGATTGGATTTTCATGAAAAATGTAGAGGCTTAAAAGACTTATCCATCTATTTTCTATTAACTCTTAGTTTCACCACATTCTCTTGTCTGTCTCCCATGCACTCATTTAACAAACCATGCATATCCATGCATTTTGGCTCTTTAATTACTTTAATGAGGATTTTGTTACTGTTCTTTATATTTTTGTCATATAAAGAGTTCTAGATTATTTCAAGACATACTCTTGTCAGGCTGTGGAAGTAAAAATTTTCTTGATGTGATTGCTATTTTGACAAATATGATGTCACTCAGAACTAACATGTATTTTAACTTTAAGAGGTAAACATGTGAGTTATTTTTTGACCTGTGATTTTTTCTCTTTTTTGATCCTGAAACTGAACCAACCAGTTAGCTGATTTTTTTCAAGTGTGAGGCATACACATCCATGATAGTGTGTGTACAGACTATCTGAAAACCCTATATGGAAAAAAGATAAGGATTATGATAGTATATCAAAGTGAAGGGTAATTTTTTGACATAAGATTCTCTTTGTAGTAAGATAATTGAAATGTTAAATATTTTGTAATGAGCGCCTGGATGGGAAATATTCAGACTTCTAAATTATATAAAAAGAGATCATTACCTTCTGATTAAGGATCCATATTTGAAGCCTGATGTATATGTTGTGAATTAAACCATTTAGCGGAATACTAAAAAGTAAGAATTAAATTATTTTTTATTAATTTGGATTAAGTTTAGTGAGATTTTATGTGCTACTTCTTTGATTAGAAATGTTGTCATTATATTTGACTAGGTAAGTTCTTATAACGAGATTAGAATTACTAAAATTCAATAGCTATGTAGTATGTAATAATACCTCATTATTTTCCCATTAATGGGCCTAAAAGGGTTAAACCTTTGGTACCTAATCCTAGAATTATTTGGAAACCCCCAGATTATAGTTGGATCAAAGTAAATTTTGACGGTGCCTCTCGAGGCAACCCAGGGGTCTCAGGGGTCAGTTTTGTGGCTTGCAATGAAGAGGGTGGTATCATTGGCCTTGGAGCACAAAGGTTGGTTGATGGATCCAACAACACCATTGAATACCTTGCTATAATCGACACTATTTTAATGGCCAAATCTTTGGATGTTCGCAAAATTCACTTAGAAGGTGATTTATTACTCCTAGTGAAGGGTATAGTGCATGGCCAGCTTAATAGTACTTTGCATATCAATAAACACATCTGAAGGATCCAAGTCCTATTGAGTTATTTTTATGATTTTTGAATCACTCACGTTCTTCAAAAGGCCAATTCTATTGTAGATTAACTGTCAAATATAGTGGCTAATGGATCTCTTGCTGACAAATTTGCGTTATCTAAAGGATTTTGTTTCTTGTCAGTAGTTGATGGTTTAGGTGACATGTAGATCTCTAATTACATGCTAATTACTTGCATTAATTGTAAAAAAATTAAAAACATCTATTGGTTGGCTTGACAATGGTCTCATCTTAATGTATGATGCAAGTATCAAATGTGTTATAAGTGACAAGGTTAGATTTATAGGGTTGGCAGCTTTGCAATACATCTCAATTAGTGTCACTTGGGTGAAGTGTCTCAAGCTTTTTTATTTTCTCTTGACATTGATTATGAATCTATGGGAGCTATTAAAACAAGCAACACTCGACCTTTAAAAAAGGGCCTTTTTGCGCAAAGATTTTCACAACCTTGTTCAGTTTGCATTCTACTATTTCTATCGCTAGTCAAGGAGGCTAATTTTTGTCTTAATAAGCCTTGACAAATGCCTAGTTTTTATGGCCCTATCTTGGTGAATCACATGCTTAAAATATTCAGACACAATGCATTGGGCTTCTGGGGTGCCATAGTCTAGATGTTTGGAATAGAGTTTCTTAATAAAGTGTTGTGTCCGCGGTCTAATCTTGACATTTCCTCATTGTTCTTGGAACTTTCATTAATGGTAGGCTCATCGTGTGTAGAGGTTTTTGAGGTTGCTCACACATGTTTAGATCCTAAGTGGGTTGGAGGTCTTGATGGGATAATCAATTATACTGAGATCAGAGTTGGCTTCCACATGTACGCTGGTCCATGGCACTTGATCGGGGGTGGAAGTTAGGAGCTTCAGCCACTCATCATTTGGTCCTCGACAATGTCACCAGAAAAGAATCTCCTAGAGGCCTGCAAAGGGTGGAATTCTCTACTTTTCTTCCTTCACAAGTAGTCTACAGCCAAATAAAAGGTGGAAAATAATTTGTTTAAGGGCTGAAAGGTAACCCAGTCAAATCCTTGGCTTCCATTCGAGAGGATGGTAGGCCGATTCCTAGGTGTCAAACACATCTCAAATGTAGCTATGTTTCTCCATGTGGCTGAGTTTGGCCAGCTACCAAACCTATCTACAAAGGTGGTCCACTTCCACCTATCATCTCTAGTATCACTGATGAGCCTCATTCTCATCCTGTGGCTTTAGAGGTTAAATTCCTCAACTTTTATAAGGAGAAGGTTGCACAATGGTTTAAATAACCAGTCCCTAATATTCTAGGCCATTTTAATTTGTAGGGAATATACTCTAGTTTCTTTGGTTGTTTATCTACTTTTTGGGTCTTTATACACTATAATATGTCATGATTGTTTGAATTTAGTCTCAGTTACATACACATGTTGAGCTTGAACAATGTAATGTTGCACTTTGGCCTACACAACTACCTTCTTTTGTAATCTATATAATTGTTAGGAATAATAGTCCACAAGACAACTGAGAGGGGGGTGAATTAGTTGTGATATAGATTTTTAAACTTTATACTTTATAAATGAAATCTGCAAATGTAAATGATAACATAGTAATAGACAACACCAAAAAACAATATTTGTTGTCAAGGAAACCCTGTTAAAGATAAAACCCCGGTGGGAATTAACACCCACAAATAATGTACTGAGAGTATAATATTCCTGTTAAAATATATTAGCCCTATTAGGAGCTTGTTACAATATTACAGTACAAAGTCCTTGTTAGGAGACAGACCCTGTTAGGAATCAAAGGAAATAGTAGGCTCACTACCAAGGCACACTGCCCAAAGAAGGTTAAAGCCACCCTCAAGGATTTACAATCTGCACAAATGTATAAAGGAAATACACAATCAAAGAACTATCTACCATCAACTATCTTTGTTTGATTAGTTCCAATGAAGTATCAACTCTACTTACATCCAGCAGTCAACAAGCTTCGCAGCTTTCACACATTCCTTCTCTTCTTTTCTCTCTCACACTTCTCCACAAGAATATATCTTCCATATATACCCTTACACAATAGCTTATTAGGTCACCCAATTAAGCTTTCCTAATACATAATTAATTAGGTCAGCTAATTAAGGATTTCCATCGTACAAATAATTACAGAGCCCCTTGCTAAGGTACACACGGTATCTAAGAAAAGTATACAACATTTAAAATTCATTACATATACTTGTAGATCTGCAATTCATGCTCACAATTAATTCCACATGCTACATGTCTGAATTCGGCCAGGAAATAGGTCTTCTCTAGAGTACACGCCACAGCTGATGTCATCAATCTTCAATCAACAATCGAACACAACCCATTTCTCTAACATATGTCGGCTATCCATTAGTAAGCTCACAAGTTTTGAAATATCTCTGTTAGTGACTACATGTAACTGATTGAATGTTAAGTTGAAGATGATGCAAGACATTAAAATAGTTAATGGTTTGTATTGCCATTGATGTCAACTTGATATCATCTGTATGGTCATTTACATAATGCCAATGAATTCAGAGAATCAATGGAACAATGATTATGCTTTCAGCAATGAATAAAAGACAAGTATTCACTAAGTGACAGACTACACGGACGGAGTGCACACCATCGGTAAAGGCAGAGAAAAAGTCACAATGATGCCCAATGAGTAGAAGACAGTGTTTCTCGATGAAGAAGAATCACAGGATGCCCGACAAACTAAAAATAGAGTTGCCCGACAAGCAGAGATCCCGAAGCTAACTGGAGTTACACTGACAGAATTGGCAGTTGTCACCGACGACGAACTGCAGAATTTACCAAAGGAACAGAGAGTTCAGAAAATGACAAAATATCTAGCTGGTAGAGCTTAAGGATAGACTTAATTGGTTGTTTTACTTGTTTTATTCGACCATGGTTAAGTAATTGATTTAAAGAAGATTTATATAGTTGGAAATTAGATAACTACGAGATAAATCAGGAGTTAAATCCGTAAATTAGATTGGTTGGATTTTTTTTCACACCAAAAATCAAGAATTAAGGAATATCATGTCTATATAAGAGACAAGCATAATTCATTTCCGCATGCAATCAGATACACGGAAGGGGAGTGAATAGAAAGAAGATGCTGAAGAGAAACTGGTGAAGGATAAACTTCATATAGTCCTAATCAATCAAGCTAAGGGAGAGCTAAAGAATTTTGTAGACACCGACGAACAGTGAAGCACAACATCATAGAGAAGAAAGTGTGGAGCACAAAGGAATTGAATTGATACATTGATCAGAGGGGTATTGTACTTAAATAGATTTGAAAAAATGCAATTCAAGTTGCATTAGAAATAGGTCATTGTGTTTCAGTTTAACCATTGAAGCATTAAGTCTCTTAACAGAGCAGGACTTAATCATCTTCTATAATTGAGGTATATCCTAATAGATTGCCAAAAAATTTGATTCATGAAACTAGCATTGAATTTGCATAAAGCCTATTGACAACCTTGTTGGTGCTATTTCCTACTTGAGTAGTGCCCTGTAATTTTCTTAGGGTCTCTTGTCATTGATAATGTCTAGGGCTTTGAAACCAAGTTTCAGAGTGTTCTTATGCCTCTAAAAAGTTCCTCAAACCCTTAACCTAATTGAAAATGATCAAAAATGACTAAAAAAACCCTTATTGCCTTGGCCAATTCTATCTTCATGTTACTTTTTTGCTCACTTAAGTCATGATAAGTCATGTGTCCTAGCTGAATGGGTTACTTTTTGCCAAAATATTGTATCATCCTAACCACTTTAATAATTCCTAAGTCCTGCTATGTAAAGCCCCTTTTACGTCATCACCCTATGTATCGAGCAAGTCAAAAAAAATTAGACGGTGTGCTTAATTTCTCAAAAGCAAGATGCACGACATCTAGTGGTTAAGCGATTAAGAGGACGTGATGTGTGTCCTTGGTGGGGCCGAGCATATTGAGAGAGTCCTCAGTTAAAAGGTGAGAAACTATGAAAAAATCAGACGGTGTGCTTAATCGCTTAAAAGAAAGATGCACGACATCTAGTAGTTAAGTGATTAAGCGGAAGTGACGCGTGTCCTTGGTGGGGCCGAGCTGTCATAAAGGTGTTCTGTTAACTAGTGCATAATTTTGAAAAGATCGAATGGCCTGCTTAATCGCTTAAAAGAGAAGTGCACAAAATCTAACGGGTAAGCAATTAAGCGAAGGTGACACCTGTCCAAGGAAGAATGTCGGTCCATTTGTAGACGAGTTGATAGGTGTTAAAGCCCAGAAAGATCTGATGGTCGGCTTAATTACTTATACTCAAGATGCTCAACATCTAACGAGTAAGCAATTAAGAGGTGATGACATCTGGTAGTTGGTGGGCCCAAGTAATCAAAGCTGACAAGAGTTTAAACTGTAGTTAAGTTGTTCCATATATGACGGCTTGCTTAATCGCTTAAAGAGAAGTTGCTCGACATCTAATGAATAAGCGATTAAGCGGTGGTGATACATGTCCTCAGTTGAAAGTTGTTTCTAGGAAAATAAGATAGCCGTCAGATGCAAAGATTAATGTCCAGAATCGACGGTTCAAATTCAAAGTTGATGAAACAAGTTGCAAAGAGCCATTAAGCCACAAAATTGAAGCTTGCAGATTAATTGTAGAATGTGTGACATCTCCAGTTGAATTCAATTCGAAAGACTGATTTGATTGAAGCCGTAAAATTGATTAAGCCAACTGCAGCCTCAATAATTCACCAAAATAATTTGAGCAAAGATGGAATTGTGAAGAAAACCAGCTTCACGTGACTTCTGTGCTGAATGGGTAAGCTTACTGATTCACAAGCATTCCAATTGAGATAGAATTTGCAGTTTAGAAAGGGCTCAGAGCTTTTGTTTCAAAACCTGATTCCAGTATTGATAGAAAACCCTTAGAATGGCCCCTATAATCAAAATCTCTGGAGAGGTTGATTACCAAAAGAAAAATGTCAGGGAAGATTTATTGCAACAATTACCACTGTCCTCAAGGGATGCCACACAAGCTAAAAAGATAATCCCATTACATCCTTGTTTTAAGATCGGAGAAGGATTGTATGATTCTGGTAGATGGGCAAAGGATGCTAAGACCAGTTTTGATGGCCTCACCCTATTCAGAATGACCTATAGTCAAAGAAATGCCTCTACCCTAGACTATAATATTTGGGAATTAGATGTGGGAAAATTGATAGCTCCCATTGTGTTCATGGATACTGATTTATTCATCTTGATCATGAACACTTATGATAAGGTGACTAGGGTTGTTAGGGACACCCGGGGAGATATAATATTGACTGTATCAGCAGATGAAATCAGAAGGATTTTCAAGCTGACTGACACTTCCTAGAATATGGATGATATTGATCTTGAGTATTTCAAAGAAATATACAATAACCAAAGAGACTATTACAGGGGTGAAGTAGTGAAGGGGTATGCCAAAAAAATAGGAGACTTGGTAGTGATAGGGCCTAGAACCCCGGAACCCTTCAAATTGGATCTTTTAAATGGCAAGGCCAGAAAAATGTATAGTGCTCTGTGTAATGTTTTGGGGATAGATGAAGAGGGGGCAATGCATGTCCATATAATGTTGATGGTTGTTCAGATTCTGCATCCCCACTTGTCAGTAGTGTTTGACTATGCATCTTATATTGCTCAGGAAATGCATGATGGTTTGTCAGGGATCCAAGATGGAAATATACAGAAACCAATGGGTTGGTATTCCCTCATGATGCATATGTTCTTATTCAACAGTGCTGATTTCTTTGAAGAAGAAATGGAATTGGAGAAATTCCAAGATGGTAAAGAATTGCCTATCCAGATGTGGAGTGCTGATTTATCATGGGAAAGGAAGAATGCTAGCTATGTGTACTTGAACAAAGTTTTTGCAACTAGACTCAAGTCACGGTTGAGTAATCAGAATGCTAGGGTTCATACTGAGATGATGATTATTTTAAGACCTATGGAATATGCCCCAAATTTAAAAATTGTGCACAATTGGGGAGATTTAATCTTGTACCCTTTTTCCATAGTAATTAGGGTTTATGGTTTCAGAGGTACCCCTTATGTGCTACCTTATAGAGTCCCACTCAAGATCAGACTGGAAAAGATTATAAGACAATTAGGTGGGTTACAAGAAGAATCTTTAACTGGAAAGATGAAAGGAAGTATCTTTCCTACCCTCACTAGAGCCCATCATTTTATAATAACCAAAGGTGGGTGGACACAGTTTGATAAATATTTCAAGCCCTATCACTTAGCCACCTTAGTGTCTAGATGTGCATATAATGAGGATTTCATCATGGGTATGTTTGGGAAAAGGAATAATTGCATAATATTGAAGCATCAATTCAATTACCCAGAGGATATCATCAGGAACATTTTTGACCTAGATTCTCAAGAAATCAGAAAAGAAAAATGGATGGCATACAAGAAGTCTTTGGACTTCGTTTATAATTTTGATAAGACTTATGATCCTTTAAAGGATTTTTTCCCATGGTCTTACAAAATTAATTCCCTGATGAATCTTTTTGAGGGAATAATAAAAACTCTAAATGAGAAGAGGAAGAAATCAGTTGAGAGTGATCCAGAAAAGGCTCTTGTTATTTTGAATAAATTTCCACAGAGAAGAATAGTTCCACCAGGGAACTATGTAGTGTACAAGAGAAGAGGATATTCCACTGCCGCTCCCAAAGTTGACAAGTCCCCTCAGCATAAGGGAAAGAGGCCAATAGATACTAATTCTTAAGAGGTTCCCTCTCCTATGAAGCAAATATTTGAAACAAAAGAATAGGGGAGTGAATTGTATTCTCCTTCCCAATCCCCCATGCAGTATGATGACTAGACCATTGTTGAACAACTGGTCAAAATGAGGAATGCTGGTGAAGTGGTTGTTACCACTCAAGAAATAAAAGAAGGGATACTAGAGGCACCTATACATACAACATCTGACCTCATAGTTGCAGAATTTTCTGGAAAGGAATTAGATCCTGTGACCAAACAAGCCAACGATGAATTCTTGTCTGATGACAGTTTCATCAAAACTAGGGCTTTCATTCAATTCCTATGGAGGTGCCATATTAATGAGTACAATAATAAGTGCCAGAAGATGATAGAAGCTCAACCCAATTCTTCCAAAGAGGATATAGAGAAAGAAGTTAAGCAAGAAATGATATCAAAATTTGATAAAATTTACTCCTGAAGAGGGCAGACAGATGGTCAAAAGGCAAGGAGTTCTCATATTGCCACAATGGGATTTAGCTGATGGATTAGTCTTTGATGTTGTGAGAAAACAAGCCAAACCTATGACTACTACTGGGACATAAATTGGTGCCCAGTTTACTGAGGATCATGCAGCTCTGGCCATCTGGTCACTGAAGAAGAAAGACAAGAGAAGAATAAGAGAGGATGATGAGACTGAAGACACAGGAAGTCTAATTGTGAAGAGGGTTGCAGATACCTCAGGAACTGAAGTGGCTAACCTTGTTGTACAAGAGCTAGTTTAAACTTGAAAGTGTCAAAAAGAGAAAAGGAAGCCTATGTTAGTCTAAATGAAAAATATGATTTTGTGCTCAAAGCCTATAATGAAGAGAAGGTTAAATCTTTGATTAAAGACAAAAGAATAGAAGAGTTTGAGGGTAAACAAAAGATCCAACTTATGCCCCAAGGACTAATTACTTAGGAACCTCATCATCCCTCCTCTTCAAGTCCATTTATAACATATCCCCCATCCCCTGCACCTCTAAGTCCTACTACTCAGGAAGCCATTGATGCTAAGAGGGCAGAATTAGAAGCTGAGAAGAACATGCTAATTAATGAAAGGAAAAGGCTAGAGGAAGAGGGTAAAAGAGACCTTGAAGATTCCCAGGCATACAAAGAGGCTGAGGAATTGGTAAAACAAAAACATTCAGATCAGGTCTTTTCAAACCTCAAAAGGTGTGCCAGTGAAGTTAATCTTTCTAACCTCTACTCACTGGGAAAAAAGATTGCAAGCATCATCAGCCGGCATGAAGATGAAAAGAAGCAATGGGAGTTGATAGTGAATAACTAGAAAGGGAAGGCATCCCATGTCAAATCTTTCTATTCCCTCTCAAAAGAGAAAAATAATATTGATATTATCCTGACAGGCACTCATAAGTGTCTCAAATTGATGGTTAATTTAGACACCAAAAGGAACATGGTCATGAAGAAGATCACTACTTTGAGAAGAGAGTTTTCCAAGGATAGATATGATATGTATCCATATATGTTCAAAGAAGATGGGAACATAAAGAATGAAGCCCTATGGCTAAGGCAATTAAATGAAGCACTGACTGGCAGGACAAAAAGTATTGTCACATTGGCAAATACTGGATGGTTTGTGCTGACTATAGATATTTTTAATAAATCCAAGGCATTATTTGAATCATGGGAGGTATAATTTGAGAAGGCTAATGGTGATTGGGAAGAGTTCAGCAGCCGAAAAGATAAAGTTCTCAGCTTTAGTTGGCCAAGTGATGAGGTGTTCACTACATGGGTCAGCAATTATGGAATAGTCACCCCGGTAACATGAGATGATAAATATGAAGGGGATAGATAACACCAAGGAGGTTGAGTGAATGGAGAAAATCAGATATTGGGGCCTCTACACCAACAAGAGAACAAGATCTAGATGACAAAGACCCAACTACCTCGGAGCAACTTCAAGTATTTAGGCGGTCACAAGACAAAAGATTACATGGCTCATGGCAAAATATGTTATTCCCTTCCACCTGAAGTTTTGTCTCTTCTTGAAATTGTATTTTGTCATCTAGTCCAGTCATCCATAGCTTGTTGCATCCTTATTTTCCAAAAGGATTCCAAGATGACTGTGGCTGCCTATAAGTATCAAGTTGTAATATTGTAATAAGGATGGTAAAAATAAGACTACAAGGCAGATTACTGAATTGTGTCTGACTATTGGTTCTGAGTCTTTGTGAATGTACTAGTATTCAAATCTATATTAATAAAATACAATGGAATCTCCATTTTTATATCTATGATGTCTTCTTGAATTTATCATTAATTCTTGTGTGTTCAATTTGTAAGGCACTTTGAATATACTGGTTATAAGGTAGTCATGTTCTTGTCTATAAGTTGCTTTCAAGGAAAATTTTAAATCTTGAAGATGGTTGCAGAGGATTAGGGTTTATGCAGGGATTTGATACAAGGGTGTGAGGATGAGAGGATATTTTGTAAGGAATTCTATCTGGGTTCATTCGTATTTCCATTGATTATTTTCAGTATAAGTATGCTCTGTTTTGAATCTATCACCTATGATTAGGCACTGGTCATAAATGCTGGCATGTGGTTGTTATCATCAAATTAAAATTCAATCAATCTTTATACTCATGTTATTTCAAGTATAAGTCTAGTTAATTTTATTTAGTACAATTCATCTTTGTGATTCCTTGGAGAGTGAATCAATAGGTTAGCCTTCCTAGGCCTAAATGGCATAAAAAGAAGAAGGATCTCCCATCCTTAATCCACTATTAAAACTATTGAGAGCTGATAATCTATCAAGGTGTACCCACCTAGGTGTGTGGAGCCCTAAGTGTAGAAGGATTTTCTATCCTTGTTAATTATCCCTTTTCCTTGTGAGAATCTAACTTGGGTATAAGAGAGTCTGGCATTTATTGTCATTATAATCAATTCTGGAAGAAAAAGAGCTAACAAATTGGTGACTCTACTAGGGACTCTTGTAATGTTCTCAGAGTCATAATCATGAAAACATTTGTCCTTACAATATTAAGAATCATTTTGTTCTTCCTTATAATCATTAGAGTGAGTTTATTCTGCTTATCTGCTGTGGCGCATTGTTTGAAGGTCCTGATTCTGAAAATGATACAAATTTTGTCTCAGTTGGAATAGTTGATAATTCTAAAATATCTGATATGATCCCTTGTCTGTTTTCAAGAGGAAATCCACTAAATGGAAAAGATTTGTAGTTACAGGCAGTGAAAGATCATTTTCTTCAAGTTACCAGGTAAAGAATTATCAAACTTAATATATCTACAAAAATTTGCTAGTTTCTTATTTTCTATAAGGCAATATCTGAGATAGGACAAAGTGTTTGATCTTTATATATATTAATCCTCTGAAAAGAGGTGGCGACTCTAACTTCTATGTATTACAGTATTGCATAGTGAAATATTTGTTTGTTTTGTAAGATGAGCAGACAAAGAAATACCAGGTCGTATTCTAGATTGAATCCTGAAAAGGATCTTGGAGAAGAGCTCCATACGCCTCAAAGGAAACAATGGTCCAAATGAGAGGCATCTAAACATGATTCCCAACATGTCTCTGAAGGAAAAATGGATATTCCCATTCCAGAAAGGAAGTCATCTTCATCTGAAGATGTAGAACATGTGGGACCAGTTGATGCTTATAGAGCTAATACCAATTTTGATCCCTTTAGAGATGGAGAAAATACTAACGTAGGGTTCTTTCCTGCGGAAGAAAATCTTGCTCCACTAGAAGAGACCTCTAATGCTGAAACAACATCATATGATTCTGATAAATTTCTAGATGAGGTTGTGGCTTTGAAAAGAAAAAAGAAGGAACAAGAAAAGGAAATAGCTGAAGCAAAGGAAAAACATGAGCAAAGGATATATGATTTATTATTGGAAAGAGAAGAACTCTTAGCTGATACTAGAAGGAATGACCTTAAGATTAAAAGCCTAAATCAATAGTTGACTATGCAAGAACACTGATGATAGAGAAGGACATCACCTAGATCTTCTGGAGAGAAGCTGTTAGCATTGCTATCTATACACTTAACATAGTACAATTGAAGAAGGACTCAAAGAAGACTCCTTATGAGATATGGTATGGTAAAACACCTAATGTAAGTTACTTCAAAATATTTGGAAGTCAATGCTGTGTATTAAAAGATGATAGAAATGGAAAGCTTGACGCCAAAAGTGATGAAGGTATTTTTCTGGGGTATTCTACCAAAAGCAAAGCTTTTAAATGTCTAATCAAGGCTTCTAACAAAATAGTTGAAAGTGCAAATGTGAAAATTGATGAATTTGCAGAAAAGAATGAGCTTGAAAGCACAAAAGAACCAGACGACTACAAAAATTTTGTATACTGTAAAGAACCCATAACTCTACCCGAGCAATAGTGCTTAAATCTAGAACAATAGAATTTTGGAACCAACGGTCAGAATGCTATTACCGACAGTTAGGATAATGATCAAGATAATGTGCAAGGTAATAAAGATCAAGCTGATATACAAAGAGTTGCACCTATAATTGAAAGATATGTAAGAAGGAACCATCCAAAGGACCAGATCATAGGGGATAAGAAAGCTGGTACAAGAACAAGAAGTAAGTCTTTAAACTCAAATTGCTTAATTTGTGAGTTTGAACCAAAGTATGTTAATGTTAAACTAGATAATGAAGAATGGATAAGTGCTATGAATGATGAGATTGAACAGATTGAAAAGAAAAAGACATGGTCACTTGTGCCAAGACTAGATGACAAGAATGTCATCGCCACAAAATCGATATTCAGGAACAAACTAAATGAGAATGGAGAAGTCACAAGGAATAAAGAAAGAATAGTATGCAAGGGGTATGCACAAGAGGAAGGTATAGACTATGGAGAAACCTTTGCACCCGTTGCTAGGTTAGAAGGAGTAAGAATTATACTTTCATATGCTACATACAAAGGATTCAAAGTATATCAAATGGATGTCAAGTCAGCATTCCTAAATGGAATACTTGAAGAAGAGGTATACATTGAGCAACCAGAAGGGTTTGTGGATATAGACAAGAGGAACATGGTATGTAAAATTCACAAATCCTTGTATGGATTGAAACAAGCTCCTAGAGCCTGATATGAATGACTTCATTCTTATCTAAGAAGTATTAGATTCATGAGGACTAGTGAAAATAGTAATCTTTATTTGAAAGAAGATACTAATGCTAACACTTTGATTGCTGAAATATTTGTTGATGACATCATATTTGGAGGCAATGATATGCTATGC
>MU225234.1:2399663-2423379 GCA_018584345.1 Thuja plicata | reverse complement strand
CCATAAACCAAACTGAGGACTATATATATATATATATATATATATATATATATATATATATACTGATAAATCAGTCAAATCATACCCAGGACTTTATTTGAGAAAAATTGCCATTGGTGAGAGCCTACTCTCCCTAGTTCTTAAAATGCTCTGTCTTATTTACACTTTAGGCCTAGCATATTGTTAGTAAGAACTATTGGGTTTGGACCAATTGTAGGTCTATTAAGATTGGTTCACCATATTACCAATTATTAATACCCGGGGGGTTTGCAATAGGCCAAATGCTCAGACTTTTCTCAATGCCATTCACAGATGTTTCAGGAATGCAATATTTACATAAATAAATCATTCTACTATATATAAATACAGGTCTACTATAATTGAAATTTCTGTATTTATATATATTACTCTGAAGAGAATAGGTTCAATATTCCCTGATTAAGATTAGTCATTTTTATTTGTATGACTAATTATTTATTTATGCCCAATGACCAAATTAGTCATTTATTTAGTCACTTAGATGAATTTTAAAATGCAACCTTAATTTAATGATAATAGTTACCATTTAGAGATATTGGAAAATAGTGGCCAGAATAATATTCACACAATAAGTCTATAGGCGTACATACATTATTGGTGAAATGCAACTTCTAAGAATATAAGTATATGATAATATCAAATGTTAATGTGTAAAGGAGTATTAATCATTCATTTAGTCAATTTTATTATAAGGGTGACTAATTATTTAGTCATTTATTTGGTCATTTTATTTAGTCATTTATTTAGTCATTTACTTAGTCATTTATTTAGTCATTTATTTGGTCATTTTATCCGATGACCATATT
Organism: Thuja plicata; assembly: GCA_018584345.1. Classification (NCBI taxonomy): domain Eukaryota; kingdom Viridiplantae; phylum Streptophyta; class Pinopsida; order Cupressales; family Cupressaceae; genus Thuja; species Thuja plicata. The sequence continues at coordinate 2,422,534 of MU225234.1, read as the reverse complement.
GGAGATTTATTTAGTCATTTTAGTTGTGATTTTATCTGATGACCAAATTGGTCATTTATTTAGTCATTTTAGTTGTGATTTTACTCGATGGCCAAATTGGTCATTTATATTTGTTAATTGCAAAAAAATGGTAGAATATGATCAATTTTAGTGACGTGATTAAATGTTTTAGTCACATGGTCATTTATTTTCCCTAATTCTTGTAGTGTATGAAGCTAAGGTATAGAATTCATCCAAATATTGTGAGGAAATATGAAAAGACTATAGGTTTTATGCTAGGTATCGATTCATGCTTAATGGATGCAGTTGAGCCTAGAACCTCATCATGGGTACTTCCTATGGGATATGAGGTGGATGGTACACTTATTGAAGCCTATGAAGAAGACATTCTATAAAAATTGATTGACCCATCATAGAAGAGATTTGGTACTTATTCTAAGAAAGACCTTGAATTTCATGTTAAACTAAACAAACTGGGAAGAGAAGGGAAGATTAAAAAAGAGGTAGAAGAAGTAGTAGTAAAAATTGGATTCACTAAGGAACAAATTGATGAAGCAAGGAAGAAAATAGTAGAGAAGGAAAAGTAAAAAGGAAAAGAGAAGGCAGTTGAAGAACCAATTGATGTGGAGGCTAATGTACCTTCTACATACTTTCCATTTGCACAATCACTGAGGGAAAGAAAAATTAGGATCGTAACTGCTATACTAAAGAAGGAACCAGTTTCACCTAAGAAACACATATCTTCCACTTCTAAGGTAGCAAATGGAAGACTAGAGAAAAAACAAGAACAATACGAGACCTTCTAGGAAGAGAGTGAAGAGAAAAGCAAAGAGAGTATATAGAAAGGTGCAGATGAAGGAGATAAGGATGAAGTTATGGATTAAAATGATGTAGTGAGGGAGGTTAGACTTTAAGGTTCTCTGGAAGGAAAGATTTTTGCTGATGTTATTAATAACATGACTTATTATGGAATTTTGGTTCAAGAGATAAGATACTACAATAAGTACGATGAAGTTGAAAATAAAATAATTGAAGAAGGAGCTATAGTATATTTGAATAAGTATAAAAAAGCATTAATCGAGATCAAAAGTGAAATACCTGATGAGATACATAACATTATTGATGGAAGGAGATTGACAACATTATAAAAGGACAAGGACATAAAGGAAAAAGTATTACTTCAGTATTTGCAATTGAAGAGACTAATAGGATTCTTGACTTAGAAAATAAATATTTGAGAAGCAAAACAAAAGAAACCAAGATGATGATAGGACAAGTTGATGAGGTAGTTGAGGATACATATAATATTCTAACCAAGGTACTCATTGAAAACAACATTGATTTAATTCAAAAGAGAGCCAATGAGGAAACTACTATTGAGAAAGATGATGCACCTATGGTGCATAATGAACATGATACATACATTGGAAGATTTCCTATTACTTTAAATTTGTACCCTTTAGCTACAAATGACTATGTAATTAATGATAATAAAATGAATGTTAAAACCATTGACATTGAACAAACAATAAATGATGTAATTGCTGATATTGAGAATATTGGATGATATCAAATTTGGGTACTATTTATCCTGTTGGTATTCATGTTTTGTCACTAATGTCAATATATGTTTATGTGGAGAGAACAAACTGGTTATTTGAATGACAGAAGTGTACAGACACTGTATAGATAAATCAAAATGATCGAAGATAAGGATATGAAGAAGGATGTGTGATGACCTTATTCCTAAGGTCACTTGGATTAATTTTGCATATTGGTGATGTTACAAATGCTTTAGTGAATACTGGTTTCTGGACTGTGACAATGATGCTTGATAGAGAAGGTCTCTGTGTTTTGGGTATATCTTATAGGCAAAGATGTTTTAGGGTATGCGGTCTTATGGGATGATAGAGGACACATTGAGGAATGTGGAATATTGATTGATTGTTGTGAACATGTTAGTGACATAATCTATGGCGTGTATTTTGGAAGAGACCTATTTGGTGCCCGACTTTAGAGATGTAGCATGTATTATATATTGTGAGAAAGTATTGGGGATCTTGGAGTATATATGATGTATTTTAATTGATTTTTACTTGTTTTAGGTACCTTGTGTATCTTAGAAAGGGGTTATATATTTTATTTGTATATTGGAAAGCCTTAAGTGGCCGACCTAATCAATTCTTTGTATATTGGGAAAACTTAATTGGCCGACCTAATCAATTATTGTAATAGGATATATATGAGAGATATTTTCTATTGAAAATATGTGGTAGAGATTCAAAAGGAAGAGAAGTTTGAAATCTGCAAAAAAAATTTGGCTATTAGTTGTATAGTAGAGTTTGCAATTGTAATGCTTCATTAGAACTGACCAAGAAAAGACAGTTGCTATCAGACAGTTCACTGGATTGTATATTATCTATATACACTTGTTTGGATTGTTAATCCTTGAGGGTGGCCTTAACCTTCTTTGGGAAGTGTGCCTGGGTAGTGAGCCCACTGTTAGTCCTGAATCCTAACCAGGTTTGTCCTTTAACAAGGAATATATATTGTAATGTTGTAATAAGCTCCTAACTAGGCTAAATATTTTAACAGGGATACTATACTCTTAGTACATCAATTGTGGGTGATAATTCCCACCTGGGTTTTATCTTTAATAGGGTTTCCTCAACAACAAGTATTCATTTTATTGTGTTGGCAATTACCGTGTTATCATTTTCAATGAAGTTTTAGTTTATAAAGTTTAAATTTTAATATTTTGTATCACAACTGATTCACCCCCCTTCTCAATTGTGCTTGTGGACTGTTATTCCTAACAATTGGTATCAGAGATACCATTCCTTAGAGAGAAATTTTAATAGCTTGAGGTGAGCCTAAAGATGACTTACTACAAGAAGGATAGTCTAAAATTTGATCCTGAAAACTTTGACAGTTGGAAGAACATGATGAGAATACATTTGCTATGTTTGGAAATTTACTATTTAAAGATCATGAAAAAGAAAGAAAAAATAATGACTGGAGATGAATTGGAGAAGGCTATTGAAGATGATAAGAATCTATTTTCATGTAATATGGTTGCAAGGGAATCATTGATCAGTTCACTTTCTGAAGGTGAATTGATAGTAGCAAAAGACTTGGATTCTGCACATGAGATTTGGATAAGATTGTAAGCTTTGTATAGAGGAGATAAGTTTACTAAATAGGAAAAGCTAAAAAATTGGAAGACAAAGATGGACTCAATGAAGATGAGAGATGATGAGAACATTAGGGCATATGCATAGATAATTACTGAAGTGGTTACTGGAATCAGAAACTCTGGAGGTACTTATAGTGAGGAAGAAGTGATTGCAAAGATACTCAAACCTTTGACACCTATATACAAAACTAAAGTACAAGCTATAAAGGAGATTATACCTTTGACACCAAACTTCACTAGAGAGATGTTGATTGGAAAGCTAACTACTTCTGAGGCCACACAAATGGGAGAAGGTAGAGTCATCATTTAAGGTGACTGTTCATAGAAATAAAAAGACCTTATCTGGAATTGCGAACACTAGAAATGGTGACTTGAGAGAAGAGCTTAAAGACTATGTTGATGAATGGGAAAAGATACAAAAGGAAGAAAGAAAACTAGATGAAGTGGTAGCCATGATTGATAGAACAAAAAAAGAGAGGTAAGGGTAAATTTGAAGGCAAGTTGCCTTTGAAATGTTTTACATGTAACAATATTGGTCATTTTACATCTCGATGGCCTACAAGGGTTCAAAAGCATAAACCTATATTTTACAAATCTAAGTATTCAAAAGAAAAGGAATGTTATTATGCTAGTGAAGTAATATATGATGATGATGTGGACTATGATGAAATTGGATTTATTTCTATTAAGGATGATGAACCTATACATGAAGAAAAAACCTTAGTATCTCGTGTTGAAAAGAAATATGAATGAGTTATAGATAGTGGTTGTTCACATCATATGAATGGAGATAAATAAAAAAAAATTTAGTCTGAAAAGATATGATGGTGGTGCTATTATATTTGGTGAAAATAATCCTAAGCTTATCATTGGAGTTGGATCTATTATCTGGATGGAAAGACTAATACTAAAAATGTACTGCTTGTTGATGGACTTAAGCATAATCTGTTGAGGGTTGGCTAGTTAGTGGACAAAGGTTATCAATTGAAATTCATTGATGGGAAATGTTCTATCAGAAGTAAATTAGGAGACTTGATCACATCTAGTACTAAATCTAGAGGTAATGTATTTGAATTGAATACATCTAAAGCTTCTTGTTTTATTTCAAAGGTTGATGATAGTTTGTTATGGCATAGAATATTTTTTCATGTTAACTTTGATAACATTGTGAAGGAAAGTAGGACAAATGTTGTAAGAGATCTACCTAAGATTGTGAAACCATCTTACACTATGTGTACAGAGTGTGTTATGTGGAAGAAGACTAGAAGTAGTTTTAAAATAAAATCTTATTCAACATAAGGGAAGTTGGATCTAGTATATATAGATCTTTGTGGTCCTATAAGAGAAATATCTTATTATGGTTAAAGGTACTCTATACTTTTGTTGATGAATTTTATAGAGTGATGTGGGTTACATATTTCAGAGAGAAATATGAAGCATTTGAAAAATTCAAGTTATTAAAATAAAAAGTTGAGAATGAATCTCGTTTGAAGATAAAATGTTAGAGATCAGACAAAGGTGGTGAGTTTACATCGGATTTATTTAATTCCTAATGTGAAGAGAATGAAATATTTAGATAGACATCTATACCTAGGACACCACAACAGAATGGCATAGCAGAGTGAAGAAACATAACAATATTAGATGTTGCAAGAAGTATGATGTTGGAAGTAAATGTATCACATGTTCATTGGAGGGAAGCTATTAGTACTATTGTGTACACCTTGAACATAATTCAGATTAGCGAAGGTACAAACAAGATTCCTTATGATTTATGGTTTGATCATACACCTACTAATAAAATTTCATAATATTTGGTAGTAAAATTTATATCAAAAGAGATGATGAGATAGGGAAGTTTGATGCTAGAAGTGATGAAGGTATTTTCCCTGGTTATTCTAATAAGATTAAAGAATATAAATGTTTCAATCTGAGATTGAGAAATTTGATTGAAAGCGCTAATGTGAGGATAGATGAAAAGTTTCAGATTCAGGAAAGAATGTATGACTGTGGTCAGATTTCAGAGATAAAAGAGGTCACTATTGAACCTCAAGAACCTTTGATGGTTGAAAATGAGATTGAAGATGATTTAATTGAGCTTAATGAGACTCCTAAGACTTCGGGGTATGTTAAGAAGAACCATCCTGAAGATCAAATAATTGGTAATGTAATTAAAGGAATGATGACTAGATCTAGAGCTAGAGATGATTTTTTTTTTTTTTATCATGTTGAACCGAAAACTACTAATGAAGCATGTAGAGATAAATCTTGGAATAAAGCTATGGAAGAAGAACTTGAACAGATAAAGAAAAAAAAATACTTGGGAATTGGTTCCAAGACCTAAGAACAAAAAATTTAATAGGAACTGAATGGGTTTTCAGAAACAAGATGGATGAGGAAGGAATAGTGGTAAGAAATAAGGCTATACTAGTTTGTAAAGGCTACTCATAACAAGAAGTCAAAGACTTTGAAGAAACATTTTCTCCTTTTTCTAGGCTAGAAGTTGTGATATTATTTCTTGCTTATGGTACACATAAAGACTTTAAAGTATATCATATGGATGTGAAATCGGCATTGTTGAATGGAGATTTGGAAGAAGAAGTATACATAGAGAAGCCTAATAGATTTCCTTTGACATATGATGGAGACATGGTTTTTAAGTTGAAGAAAGAATTGTATGGATTGAAAAAAGCACCGAGAGCATGGTATGCAAGATTGGACAAGTATTTACTTTGTCTTTGTTTCAAAAAAGGTAATGCACATAGTAATTTATATTTAAGAACTGGTGAATATGGAATCTAAATCATAGAAGTTTTTGTTGATGATATAATTTTTGGAGGCAATGATAAGATGTGCAAGAATTTCTTTAAAGAAATGGAAAATGAATTTGAAATGTCAATGATTGGTGAGATGAAATTTTTTCTTGGTTTGTAATTTAATCAGAGTAAGAATGGTATTTCTATATCTCAGACCAAGTATCTTAAGGAAATGTTGAAGAAGTTAGGAATGGAAGATTGTAAACCTATTGGGACACTCGTGGTGACTGGATACAAGCTAACTAGTAATGATGAGACTAAAGTACACAAAGTACACATCAATGATTGGTGGTCTATAATATCTAACTCACACCACACTAGATATTTCCAATGTAGTTGGAATTGTGGAAAGATATCAATCAGATCCTAAAGATACACACCTTGCTGCTATGAAAAGAATTTTTAGATACTTGAAAGGAACAATAGAATATGGATTGTGGTATGAAAAATTAGATGACTTATTTTATAGGTTTACACTGATGCTGATTGGGAAGGTAATGTGGATGATAGAAAGAGTACAAGTAGTAGATCATTTTTTCTTGGAAAAAGGCTGGTTTCTTGGGTAAGTAAGAAGCAAGACTGTATTGCTCAGCCTATTGTTGAATCAAAGTATGTTGTTGCTGCAATAAATTGTACACAATTTGTTTGGATGAAACAAATGTTAAAGGACATTGGAATAATTTTTGAAGAGCCGGTGGTTATCCACTATGATAACACTAGCACAGTGAATACATCAAAGAATCATGTAATTTATTCAAAGACTAAACCTATTTCTATTCAGTATCATTTCTTGAGGGAGAAGGTAGAAGAAAAAGAGATTATATTGGAGTATATTAGCACAAAGGAACAAATAAAAGATATATTTACAAAACCTTTGCCAAAATATGATTTTGAATATCTCAAAAGCATGCTTTGGGTGAGATCCCCTCCTAGTGGTAATTAATTGATATTGACATGCATCAGTCTAGTGGCTTTCAGAGCTATATCATTTTATGGACTTGATATATGGAGCTACTCCATAGGGGCAGTGATCGCAGGAACACCATAGAGCATATTTGGGTGATTTTGCACTTGGCTGTTACACATGAATATTTGAAAAAGATACACCTTATAGAAGATTACAAATGAGTTATGGCATCCTTTTCCATTGTTGCCAAAGGGGGAAATATTCTATGTGAAAATCCCTACTATTTTGGGGAGATTTGTGTTGAGGATATTGAAAACATTGTATTGAGAGGAGAGAGTACTTTTTGGGTTGATTTTGGGTTGATGGATTTTCCAATATGTTTCCATCAATTCCAAAGGGGGAGATTGTTGGATGATATCAGATTTGGGTACATTTATGTTGTTGATATTCATGTCTTTTCACTGATGTCAACATATGTTTCTATGGAGAGAACAAACTAGTTATTTGACTGACAGAAGTGTACGAAAACTATATGGATGAATCAAAATGATCAAAGATAAGTATATGAAGAAGGATGTGTGATGACCTTATTCCTAAATTCTTTTGGCTTAATTTTGTGTATTGGTGATGTTACAGATGTCTCAGTGAAGACTGGTTTTTGGACTATGACAATAATGCTTGATAGAGAAGGTCTCTGTGTTTTGGGTATATCTTACTGGCGAAGATGTTTTAGGGTATGAGAGCTTATGGGATGAAATTTGAGAAATCTTGGATATTGATCGATTATTGTGAACATGTTGGTGACATCAGTTGCGGCATGTATTCTGGAGGAGACCTATTTGGTGGCCGACTTCGAAGATGTAGCATTTATTCTAGATTGTGAGTGTATATTGGGGATCTTTGAGTATATTTGATGTAATTTAATTTATGTTTACTTGTTTTAGGTACCTTGTGTATCTTACAAAGGGGTTAAATAATTATTATATATTGGAAGCCTTAAGTGGCTGACCTAATCAATTATTTATATATTGGAAAATCTTAATTGACTGACCTAATCAATTATTGTAAAAGGGTATATATGAAAGATATTTTCTTTGAAAAGATGTGGTAGAGATTGAAAAGGAAGAGAAGTGTGAAAGTTGTGAAGCTTGTTTGGCTACTGGATGTAGAGCAGAGTTTCTATTGTAATACTTCATTGGTATTGACCAAGCAAAGATAGTTTCTATTAGATAGTTCATTGGATTGTATATTCTCTCTATACAGTTGTTCAGATTGTTAATCCTTGAGGGTGGCCTTAACCTTCTTTGGGAAGTGTGCCTGGGAAATGATCCCAGTATTACTCTTGACTCCTAACCACGTTTGTCCTTTAACAGGGACTAAGTACTGTAATGTTGTAATAAGCTCCTAACAAGGCTAAATATTTTAACAGGGATACTATACTCTCAGTACATCAATTGTGGGTGCTAATTCCCACCATGGTTTTACCTTCAATCTAATTTCCTCAACAATAAGTATTGTGTTATTGTGTTGGCATTTACTGTGTTATCTTTTGCATTGAAGTTTTGGTTTATAAATTTTAAATTTTAATATGTTGTGTCACAATTGAATCACCCCGCTCTCAGTTGTGCTTGTGGACTGTTATTCCTAATAGAGAAAGGAGAGAAGCAAAAGGAAGAATAAAATGATCAAGATACAGTTCAATTTGAGAAGGCTACATACACACAAGATCCTAATGATGATAAGATGAAAACTTTTGGTAATGCTATGAAAATTGAGGCAAGAGACATTTTTCTGATAGTTGAAGAAAATGTTGATAGAGATAATAGAAAGATGATTCAAAGTCCAATTCAGTTGGATGTTTTTATCCCTAAAGAACTCATGAACATAACAACTATTGCACAGACTAGATAAAGCAAGTAGATTTTGAAAACATATAAGAAAGACAATGATTTATTTTCCTTGTGTTAACCAACTGATGGTAATTGTGATGAAGACCAATTTAAAGAGAATGAGAGAAATTACAATGGTTAGATCAATTGTTATTTTTTCATTGATGTCAAGAAATTTATTTATGGTTTATATTAAGTTTCCATATCAATAAAAGAGAAACATAATTGGGTAGATAATAAAGATCAGACAATGAAAATGAACTATTGGTATAATTTTTTACTTAACATTTGATGTTGTTAAGTCACTAAAGAAGAAAGGTTAAGTCGGTGAAGGGAACAAACTAGTTATCGAGTAGTCAAGAGCTTGTTGGTCAAACAAAGAAAAGGTAGTTACCAAGAGAAGTTGGTAACTGAGTGAAAGTAGACAGTGAGTGAAGATATTCACTAAAGTCACCAAGAACGGAACAAAGTTTGAACATAGATTGGATTCAAGTAAAAAAACAAATTTAATGTGAAGGCATAGAGATAAACAAGATGCTAAGGATGAAGGAGAAATTTTTATAAGATCTATGGTCATCAAAAGTGAAGTTCAAAATCAGTGATGTAGATTAGGCGGCAAAAGAAAGTTGTGAGTTCCAAGAAAAAGCACAAGTCACGAGGCAAGGTTAAGCACCTAACCGAGTTGCAAATACATTGTATCAGTTCATTTGAGATGATCTGATGGATGATTAAATTTGAAGGAAAAAATAATCAATAGGATTAAGAGGCAAAACAAAGGCCTATATATTGATGAGTCTATATGTTTATACAAAGTTGCTGGCAAAGTGAATAATTAAAGAGATACCAAGAAGAGTAGTGAAAGAGTTAGATAACTAGTCTAGAGGAGAGACTAATGAGCTTATGAGTTGTTGGTGCCAGTAAGTTTCAGAGAGAAAAAAAAGGATCTGATCAAGAAAAAGATAGTTGCAGAATCACATGTAAAATTAGTACATTGTTGCTTACTAAAATTTGTTACATAAAATCTCTTAACTGAGTGAACCTAACAAGTCCTTTTGTAAATCCTTGAGAAAGGTAACCTTTTAGGATGAATGTTTAATCCCTCTAACTAGGCCTCTCCTAATAGGGTGAAGATATTAACAGTTCTAAGGTAAATCCCCTAACACGATCACATCTAAAAAATGTGCATTGTAATCTTTAACTGCATTGACTCTTAATTGAGCATACTTTAGAAGAGTATTTATTTTTGTGGATGACAATTCCCATGGAGATTTTTCCCAAATTGGGTTTCCTCATTAAATATGGTTTTGCATGTGATGTTTTATACCTATTATTTTTATTTTCTTATGTTATATGTTTTTTTATCAATTTTGTGAAGAGTTGCAAGTTTCAGTTGTTGTTGTTATTTGAATCACCGAGTTCAATCAAAGGTTTAGGTTTAAATTATTAAGGTTCAATATTTTTTGATTCACCCCCTCTTAGTAAAACATCTTTATTAGGGTAAATAAAAAATTGGTATCAGAGCTAGTGCTCCGAGAAGATAAGTTTAAAGGTACTTGAGTTAAAGATCCAAAGATGTATAAGAGGGAAGTGCCAAAGTTGAATAGGAATAAATTTTCTACATCGAATAATAGATCGAGACTTCACATATATATTATTCAAGATTATGTACTGAATCATCTTGATAATGAGTATTTTCCTCCATCATTTTGTCCTCTAACACTTGAGCAGATAAGAGAAAGAAAAGAACACACACAAGTGATGATAGAGATAGCTTCTACTCTCACCGACCTAGAGTTCAATCATTTAAAATGTTGTGATACTGCTAAGAAGATGTGGTATAGGCTTACACTAATTTTTGGTAGAGATCAAAATTTTCATAAACCTAAGGCAGAAAGCTTAAGAGGAAAGTTTTAATCAATGAAAATGAAAGAAGGAGAAAATATTACTACATACAACACAAGACTAAAGGAGATTTCTATTTCTATCATAGGTGTTGGTGGAACCATTAAAGAAGAAGATGTTACAAGCAAGATTCTTAAAATATTGTTGCCTATCTACGCCATCCAATTATCTGCTATTCAAGAGATGAGATCCATTCCATAGATGGTTGTTACTTTGGATGCTACAATCAGTAACCTAACTTATTTTGAGCTGAAGGATTTTGAAAATATTTTTTCTTCTATTTCTAAGATTGAATAACATTCAAATCATCTTTGACTATTGGGAAGTGTTAGAAGTAATCTCCAAAGTGTGCTCACACAACTCCCAAGATAGAACCTAGCTTGTCCTAGTCCAATTTAGGTTTCTAATTTCAATTTAGGACCTTCCAAAGTGAATAGACATGTTGTCTAAGACCTCTCCCAACTCTTATCAAAGAGATACAATTGTTGTGTTTTCACCTTGGATGACAACTATCTTAATTATGTCACAATGCTCTCAAAGGCTTGAAGAAACTAACACAAATTTCCCCATACCAATACTCTTCATGCTACAAGGGTAATGTAGGAACTTATGATGTCCTTCCTACATCCAAAAAACTCAAGATCCATAAGTTTTTAGACCCAAAATAATCGATTTCATGACTTGTCTTCAAACTGTCCTATTAGGCCTATTAGTGCTATTAGCCCTATCTAGAGAGTTTTTCTGGAATAACTTGTAAAACTCACACACAACCCCCAAAACTATTTAGGGATCTAGATACCCTTTTTAAATACCTAAAGGATGTCTAAGTTCTTAGGTCACCAACTCATCCGTACACCACTATCCTAGAATGTAGGGATTTTAGGCCTATTTTGGTGCATTACAAGAATTGGTCTGATTTCTCCTCACAAATCAATCCAGTTGGATTGGAACAGCTCTAAAATCAAACCTATGACTCATAAAACCCTAAAAACACTCTTAAATCACCTAGTTCAATCCTCCATCTCATTCCCTTATCTCTGTAATGGGTTTCTAACCTCTCATGCATCTAACCGGGTTGTCCTAACTCGCCTAGGGCATGAGCTTAAAAATAGCTCCACTCATCTCCTGAACTCCTACCACTATATACAGAATTTAGAAAGGCTCCACTACAAGATTCATCCACTTTTTCAAGGTTTCCATTGTTTAACCTCAAGTGGGAGCCATGAAAGAAAAAAGTGGTTAAAAGACACCAGCAGACTACCTAGTTTACTATTATTTTCCTACCACTCCAAGATTAACATAAAAAAACTTTCTATCTAAAAAGAAAAGTCTTGTATCACTCCACTCTACATTAATCAATAGTTAAATTTTGACATTAAATCCATTACAACACCATTAACATTCAAAATGAGTAGACTGTGCACTGTATATAGGGAACTCTTCTTTCTTACTCACAAAACTTGATTATAAATCACTCTACATCAGGACTTGAGCCCAAGAGTTTCTTAGATTAAATTCTCCACCATTATAGGTCATTTGAAATCATTTCCCACTCCTACATTTGTGGTAATCCTATGTTTTCAATTTGCATGTAACATTTGCAATTTCGTGCAAATGTTGTCAGGAAAACTCTTGGCATCTTTTGCATTAACTATGCAAACTAGAATCTAGGGCCTCTAGGCTATTTAGTTCAATGAACTAACCCAATTTAATGACCTTAAGGAATATTTTAAACCCTTCATGGGTCTAGAACACATTTTGAACCTAAATCCCAACTTTAGACCAACTAGGCCTAAACTAACAAAAACCATTAACAATGACTAATTGGTGACCTTAGTCCTAACACTAAGTCACCTAGTCCAGATAACCTACTAAGGCCTCCAAAAAAACACAAATATTTAACCTGGATAAGGTCAAATCAAAAAAATTCTAAGGCTTGAGGATTTCCTAGGTGCTCCTGCACCATCCTCTCCTTAACAAGAGGCTTCAATCCACCCTTGGGTTGAGTAAGTTGGTGTATACCCCCAACTTCTTAAACTCACTTTCCTTTATCCATACTATGTCTACATCAGATTTTCCTTTCCATTTGATCAAGTATTCTTTATACTCCTTCTTCCTAGTCTTCTTGTAAACTATAGAATCCAATATGCTCCCAGCTTGTTTGATTGTTGTAGATGGAAAGTGCATCTCTTGAACCTCCTGTATGACTTCATTCAGACTCTGATCAGCATCAGGGATTGCAAATTTGTAAAATACCAAGTCTAAAACATTGAAGACTGGTGGTAAACCCAAATCCTCTAGAAGTTCCATCTTGTAAGCATTGGCTCCATACTTGTCTAGGATGACACATTGACCAAATATCCTCATCTGAAGCTTGTGTGGTGTTCCTCTATGAAGTATTGCTTTATTGAGATGAACCATCATGAGATCTCCAATCTTTAATTGGACATCCCTTCTTCTCTCATACACTTTGGTCTCGATCTTCTCTTTATTTTTAGTGAGAGACTTCTTGACTCTGTCATGGACTTCTTGCACATCATATGCAAAATCCTTAGCATATCCACTACTTTTAGCTCCATATTTAAGGTCTCTGAGTGAATGAATGCCTCTAGGATGGATGCCATATACAATCTCAAAAGGGATTTTCCCTATGGTTCTATTAATAGTGTCATTATAAGCATATTCTATTTGTGCAATGAGTTGGTCCCATGTCTAACCATAGTCCTTTGTCAAACACCTTAGGAGATTACCAAGGCTCCTATTTACTACCTATGTTTGACCATCTAATTGAGGATGGTAGGCAGATCCAAATGATAAGCTGGTGCCCAACTTCTGACAAAGAGTCTTCCAAAAGTGGCTCATGAACTTGGTGTCTCTTTCAGACACAATACTCAGTGGTAAACCATGAATCCTAATAACATCCTTGAAGAATAAGGAAGCTATTTGACTATCATCATTCTTTTTCTTGCATGCCACAAAGTGATCCATCTTACTAAATCTTTCTACAATCACATAGACACTATCCATTCCTTGTCTAGTCTTGGGTAGACCTACCAAAAAATCCATACTTAGGCATTCCCATGGCCTAGTAGAAATGGGTAAGTGCTGATATAGGCCTGCATTTGTTGATGTTCCTTTGGCCTTCTGACAGATAACACATCCCTCAACATATTTCTTCACATCCAATTTCACCTTGGGCCAAAAAAAAATCTTTGGACTAACTCCTGAGTTTTATTAATCCCAAAATGGACACTAAGTGCACCATTGTATTTCCGTTGTATGAGATTCATTCTTATTGAACCTCTAGGGATACAAAACTAACCCCCTTTAAACAAAAGACCAAACTACAAAGTGTATTCAGAATATTGACTATGAAAGTGGTTTCTATACTCTTGACATACCTTGTAGATGTCTGCAAAGTCATCATCTCCTTCATACATATCCTTGAAGTTTTCAATCCCCATACTCTACAGTTTAATCTCCTAAATGGTCAATTCTCTCCTGCTTAAAGCATCTACAACCCTTTCTTGTGTTTGATGTTGAATGTATATGCTTGTGGGTATTCAACCCACTTCATGTTCTTATGACTCAATTTATCTTGTGAGTTCAAGAAACTCAATGCTTGGTTGTCAGAATAGACTATAAACTCCTTTGGCAATAGGTAATGCCTCCATTTTCTCAATGACTGGACTAGAGCATACATCTCTAGGTCATAAGAAGAATATTTCTTCTTAGCTTCACTCAACTTCTCTGCATGGAAGGCCACTAATCTTCCCTCCTGACTTAGGACTCCTCCAATTACGACATTGTTGGCATCACACTCCATTGTGAACAATTTTTCAAAGCTTGGCAACAATAAAATTAGTTGAGTTGCTATCTTCTTTTTCAGTAGTTCAAAGCCACTATTAGCTTGCTCATTCCAAAAAAACTTGGTCTTCATGCCTCCCTTAATTGTATCTAACATAGGAGCACATATTGCACTAAAATATTTAATAAAATTTCTATAGTATTGTGCAAGACCATGAAAGCTCCTTACCTTAGTGCTTGTCCTTGGAGTAGGCCAGTTGATGATAACCTCAACCTTGCTTGGATCCATCTTTAATTTACCTTATGATAGTACAAAACCAAGATACACCAACTCTTTCTTGATGAATTCACACTTTTCTAAGTTGATCATCAACTTATCCTCCTACATCTTCTTAAATACCAATTCCAAGTTCTCGAGGTGCTCTTCTCTTTTTCTACTAAAGATGAGTATGTCATCCAAGTACACTACTACAAACTTCCCAATGTAGTCTTTCAGTATCTCATTCATCAACCTCATGAAAGTTGATGGGGCATTTGATAGGTCAAATGGCATGAGTATCCATTCATATGGTCCTTTAGTAGTTTTGAAGGATGTCTTCCACTCATCCCCTTAATTCACCCTTATTTGATGGTATCCACTTTTTAAGTCTATCTTTGTGAAGTATCTAGCCCCCCTAAGATAGTACATTAGGTCTTCTATCCTAGGGATAGGTAACCTATACCTAATGGTAATCCTATTGATTTCTCTAGAGTCTATACATAACCTCCAAGTTCCCCCTTTCTTAGGTGCTAATACTGTGGGTACAGCACAAGGGCTAATGCTCTTTCTTATAAGAACTTTCTCTAAAAATTCTTTAACTTGACTAGCTATCTCTTCATTCTGTTGGGGAGTCATTTTATAGGCTTCCTTATTGGGTAGGGTAGCTCCAGGGATTAGGTCCATTCGGTGGCTTACTGACCTCTTAGGTGGTAAGGTGGCTGGCTATCCATCACTCATTATCCCTTGATACTTTACTAGCATCTCTTAAACTTCTTTGGGTAGTGTTATGCCCTGCATACCCATCCCTAATGTTTTTGGGAAAAATGTTGGGTCCCCCTTTTTCGCTTTTTCTCCTGCCTTGTTTTCTTTCTTTCTTTGTTTTCCCTCCTGGATTTTCTTCTGTGAGGTCTTCTTTTCTTTCTATTTTTGTCTTCTTGTGTCTTAGGGACATGGTCCCAGAGTTTTTTCTTCCCAGAGCCAGATTCCAGACTTTGGGATTCTCCACCACAATGTCTTCTTTCTGTGAGAAGGTATGGTTGCATGGAATCCCTTGGCCTAGAGTCCAGAGGTTTGCCTATTCTAGAGTTTGCAGTAAAGGTACCACCACTTTTTACCCTTCAGGTATAAGTAGAAGTTACCTATCATTTTCACATTTACCGCAATCAAAAACCTAAGGCAATTTACCAGAGCAATTGAGGCAAATTTGAAGCGATTAAGTGTTGATTATTCTGGTGATTACCAGTGATTAGTAACATTTAGCAGGAGGTTCACAATGTTTTTTTATGGTTTTTAGAGGATAGCATGTTGTAGGACTTCAGTGTTCATCCTTCCCACATCTCTCATGCCCCAAGTAAGCCTTTGGCATTTGTTATCTAGTTTCCAATTTTCTAGTTCTAGTTTGTTTTGGGTTTTGTTTTCTTTCTATTTTTCGTTTGCTTCTGGTTTTTTTTGGGTTTTTCATTTTTGGTCACCTCCCATTGGTGGGTTGGAACTAGTAGGGGGTTGTCTTCCCTCTGCACAGTTGTAATTTAGGCTGGTTTCTTGTGCGCTGCACTTTGATGTAGTTATTTTGTATATTGTGTAAATGTATGTAAATTGTGTGTATATGTTTCAGCCCTAAGCCCTCTGTACTCTTCTATATATTTGATGTATATCCTTTTAGTATTGTGTGAAGTTCACTGTGCCCTTGCCCATGTTTTCCCAAATTTGTGAGCTTTCCTTCTCGATGGAATACCACCTGGTTCAGACTCGGCTCCTTGCTAGTTTTAACCATAGCGGTTTTCTCTCTCATCTGTCGAGTCAGTCTTAATGACAAATTTATTTCCCATGCACGCATTCAAGCCCAGCCAAGTGGCTTTCACTTCGTGCATGTTCAGATAGTTGTCAATATTTATTGCCATAACTCTTATTTACTTCATGGCCATGTGACATCCACATCAGCCTAGTACGGCTCAACTTCTGGCCATGTCACCCAATGGTTAGTTTTCTAGACTCTGGGTCCTATGTCCTCATTTGGCCCTTATTCCACTTTCATCATACATGCAGAAATCCCTGGGACCCAGATGGTGGTCAAATTCCTAAGCCTTCATTATACGCACAAATTTCCCAGGATTTGACAAACTAACTCTTGCAGGTGTGGATACAATGGTAAGATCTTTGGGACCTCGTGTGGTGTTTTATCTTATATAAATTCTAACGGTCATCTTGCCTTGCTGATTACCAGCATCTAATTCATTCATCATGTCAGAGGCATCCACATCTTCTCCACCCAGGAGTCCTGATCTCCCCACCATGAAAGTTACCAGGGTGGCTGTCAGGACTAAGATAGAGAGGGCCTTGGAAAAGCTTCCCCTGACCATGAAGTAATTGAAGGAAAAAACTATCATGGGATCAAAGATTAAGTCCAGTGTTCAATTGATCACCGACACCAACATCGGAATATGGTCAGAAATGCAAGCCCTGGTAAAAATGATGTATATTCAATGAATGGTCAGAGGCCCATTGGTCGTCAATATCGGCAATTCCGATATTCTCAAGGTTTCTTGCTTCCCATGTTTCATGCAAGCCCAAGAACTTATTCTTACTCTGGCTACACACTATAATTTGCCCATCTAGGCCATTATGCTTAGTGCCTTGGTCTTGACCAAGTATCCAACTCCTATGGTGTCTTTGGATGCCACAACTTTTTAGGCCAGTCTGGGAATTCCCCAGTTCGATGACATGGCCGTCTTCACCTGCTCCCTAACCTTGCAGGAATTTCTAGATTTGGAACACATGGCCCAGCAATATTTGAACAACCACTGGCTGAAGATGCCAAAGAAAGACTCCAAAAGGATGAAGCTAGAAATCTCCCAATCAAAATTCAAGGAAAGCATATAGCTAGGGATTATAGCATTATGTATGATCTTTGGACAACCCCATGCCCAGGAATTCTTAGCATGGACGTACTACTTCTTTCTCGTCATCTCTTCCAACAAGCAATACTTAAATTGGGCCACCATCATCTCAAATCATGTGGACTCCCAGGTCCTCTAGGTCAATTGGACCTCCAAATTCTACATGATGTCCTACATTTTATGGGCCTTGTCATAACAATGCCCTGTTACAAATGGGCTACTCACAGCAGGTGTACTCGAGGTCGGTCCGGGCCAGAAGGCTCCGTGGGATTATTTTCCACAAATTCAATGGGAGGCTAGTTTCCTCAGCTTCTATCAAGTAAATGATCCCTTCATTTACTAAAATCTCCTCATGCCTACTAGGGATGTCGGGTACCACCTCTCTAAAGAGACAATGGATTTGGTCAGAAGTTATGGCCACTACTACATTCAGTTCCAGCAGCACACTTATATTCGGGTGACCAACTTCTCTGGGAAACCCTATTTGTTGCCCAAGTAGTATGGGAACAAAATAATTCTTTTGGAGTACTTCCAGAAAATCTTGGAACTACACGCCCTCTACACAGTGAAGAAAATAATAAATTTTCCCTTCCCAGTCACCTGTGGGAATTACTCATGTAGTTTGACTGCAGAAAGAGAGGTGGACAATGAACTCAAAAGCTTGGGATTAAATGAATTCTCTTTGGCGTGGAAGAACTTTGATCCACTAGGAAAAATAGCAACGGTACTTTCCTGGGTATCAGAGCCCCATGAATTTCACATGGAGGATTTTTGGGAAGATTGCTAGGATGATTTTTAAGTCTGGAGCTGGCACTTCATCTGATTGACAATAGGGATGATGGAGAGGCTGAAGCTTCAAAAATTCTCGGATGACTTCTTAGGCACTGGGTCCATGGTGGACCCACAATACAAAGAGAAGGGAGTAGACAAGATGGCTCTCCCTCCAGTAGATTGGAACACCCAGGAAGGTCCAATAATTGAAGGTCTTACCCATGACGTGGTTGAACGCAGCCATGCATATTTTAAAAAGGCATGCCCAAGGAGCACACACAAAGTTGTCCCATTTGTGCGGGGCTCAACTTCTGGGGCCGGAACCTACTCACAAGGGGAGGATAGAGGAAAAAGGATAATGGGGACCTAGTCGCAAACCTCATTAGTGACCCTATAGTAGAAAAATGCAATAGATGCTGGCAGTCTCCCAGCAAATGAAGGATAAGTTAATCACACGGTTGGCCACCCTAGTACGTATAACCAGACCTATTCATCCTCCCTCTTCACCTTCATTGGAAGAATTAATGGTCCAAGAAATAGGGACCAGAGTGGAAGAGGAGTGGGCAGCTATGATGGATGTAGGGTCCCCTTTGATAACCAGGAGAAATAAAAAGAACTCTCAACCAAAGACGGAGCTAGAACTTAGGATGCCAAGCATCCAAGTAGTACAGATTTTTTCTTCTAACTCTCCAGAGCCGGACAAAGAACCTGAGGATATCCCAGAGAGCTCCCCTCCCCATGATGAATTTGATGATTTATTTGGGACTGAAGAATTTGGGAACTTTCAGGGAGATATCAAGAGGGAAGTTGAAGAAATAGTTTCCCAAGAGGAAATGGTGGAAGCTACCCAAAAGCAGGAAACCCGAGTAGAGGGAGAAAAAGAACAAGAATAGGTGAACATCTCTAAAGTCCTGAAGATATAGGTTGAAGGAACCATGGAGAGTAGGAAAACGCAAGATGAGAAACTGACATCAGTCGGGGGAACTAGGCCAATAGGATCAACCATAACCCCAACTGCCATGCTCTAGACACCGCTTCCAGAGGAAACATTTGGTGAGGTAATCACAGCGGCTCAAACATTGAATCTTGGACTGATACCTCCACCACCTCTAGAGAATGCACCAATTGAGGAAGACATTCTAGTAGAGAAGGATAATGAAGAACTGCAGTAGGGTGGGGAATAGAACCCTGGGGAAATGGATGTTGATCCCAACAATGCTAAGGGTGCAGACGTCAGGGTAGATGATACAAGCACTATGGAGACAAATCTTGTCGGCGGGCCTGAAAACACAGGAAAGGAGTTAGGGATGACTCACAGCACTAGGGAGACACAATAAAATCCCATAGGGGAAGAATAGGAATGGACATTGGTAGCAAAGCCACCCTTACCGCCATAATGGTTGGTAGAGTCCTAGAAGAGGAAAACCCTAGCAACACCCAAGGCCCATCTCTCATTGGAGGAGATGATGGGCCAAACACAAAATCCTCCCAAGGCAAAGAAGGCTTGGACAGTCCATACCCTTCGGACAAGGCCAAGTGGAGATACAGTTGTGATTATTGCAACACCTTCCTCGGATGCAAACGAAGCCACAGCTAAGGTTGATGAATACTCTATCACCTAAGTGTCACTAGGGAAGAGAGGAAAATAGGGTGAGCTAGACCTATTGAAAGAAGTGACCAAGGCGGTGGAGGCTTGCTATGAAAAGGAGGCCCAAAAATTTAGGGCAGAAAAAGAAAAGAATATAAATCTCATGGGGCTACTAATAGAGCTTGTGAAGCCTATTACTGCCATTCCCCCAGACGTCTCCACATCTAGGGAACCACTCCCTCAGGGTGACATAGATTCACTAAGGGTGATGAAAAGAAAGGCCCAGGTAGTTGATGAATGGTTTACAAAATAGGTGGGAAACATCTAGCATTTCTTAGTATCTACACTCCTCGACTTATATGAGGCCAGCAATGTCCTACATCTGGCTAAAACTAATATCTCCATCTGGGAGGGAGACATTGAAAACTATGAAGCATGGAAGGCTGAGTTGGAAGAACTCATTGGCATCAAAGAAGAAGTTGTCTCTGAGGCCAGAGTTTTGGGTGAGGAATCTTTTGACTTTATCCGAACCCAACACTCCAGACTTGAACTCACATTTGGGGTAATCAAGCAACTGGTAGGGACCTTGGGCGACAAAGTCCAGGAGATTCAATATTCTTTTAATTTGTACAAGCCATTTATCTCAAAGGTCTCCGGAGCTGATCCCCTTAGCATTGAAATGTGCACTCTGAAGGAATATGTCATAGGAAAGTTTGATGAGCTAATGGAGTCTTTGTATGGATCCTCAGAGGGGATAGATAGAGAAAAAATGATACAGATAACTCACATGGTGCTCAAAGGTCATGATACGGCCAAGATGGCCATAGAGTTCAAGGAAAATGTTCCAGATCTAGGCAAACAAGTAGATGTGGCCAAGTACCACCGGGTCGGCCTTAGGGACATTGACAAAGATGAGATTGCCCCTCTCCTACAAACCTTCAATGATACCAAGGAACAATGAAATTCTCCCAGTTTTGAAGATGATTATCAAGAGATGTATTTTGTATTTGTTCATTCTTTAGGGAGGGCAAGCTTCCAGATCCTGGAGTTCCAGATCCCACACTTTTGTATTCTTTTAGCGACCAGTGTCTTAGTTCCTGGAGCCAACCGGTCACTATCAGATGGTTAATAAAGGTGTCAAAAAGTAGGTAACTGCAACAAAGCATGTTAGCTCAAAGGATGATTCTGACAGGTGGTCTTCCCAAGGTGCCACTCCAAAGTAACACCTGGCATATCAAAGATGGGGAGCCACTTTTCCATTAATGAGGCATGTAGCCTTGATCCCCATGGGATCGGATGTCTTCTTTCTCCTCCCAGTTCTCTTCTCAAGGATGATTCTTCCGCTCCACCTTTCTTGTCTCATTCTTCTGACATGTCATACCTTTTCTATCTCGAGGCCTTTTCTAGCGTGGTGCAAGTAGTACCGGCCATTGGAAATAGTATTATATTGTTAAGTGTAAAATAATTTAGGTTAGTTTTAGGTCAAATCTTATGTATAAATAATAATTCCAACCTCATTCCAAGGGTCGGAAAAATTGATGATTTTGCAGTCCATAGCTAATAGTATTTCAGCTTTTCTTAGTTCTTAGTTGTAGAGATCAATGCTCCTTAGTTGTTAGAGATTCTCAGTGGTTAGATGCTCCCTGGGAGCCACCATTATTGTATGCACCAGTGCTTGCTGGAAACATGTTAATGAATAAGGAAGGGTTCTATCAATGATGTCGTTAGCATTCTGATTTCCGAACTAACGGTATTTTGTGTTGTATGTTCTTTATGTCCCTTGCTCTAATATTTTAAGTAGATTAACGACCTTTTTTTCCCTCGCTATTGATTAAATATGAACTAATGGTTTTTTATTTATTCAGTATTTAGTGTATCATGTTAGAACTTGGTTGATTTTTTGAATGTTTGGCATAACTATAAGTAGATGAAATATTTCTAACCCTGTAGTATCTTTTGAAGTTTACTTGGTAAAGATAGTGAGTTCTTGCAGGAAACCCCACTTGCTTAAATCCCTAGAGAAGATGAGCCAAGATAACCAGCTATCCCCCAAAAAAAATAGTCACACTCCCAACTAAGCTCCCGCACTATTGAGACCCGACTCTCACATGCTTGAAGGCCTTGGGAATCTCATTTCTACGGACAACCATTATAGGCAAATTTGGCTGATACCTCGGTACCTGGTGACAACTTACATCTGTTGGTGGACCTGGTCACAAAGTCCTTTCAACAGGTATCTTTGTCTTCTTCTTTGATTTGTCTGCAACTTGCTTTGGTTTCAACACCAATGCAAAGCCAATTCTTTCTCCTTCATCTAGAGTCTCTAATAACTCCTTTTCACCCACCATAAGAACATTTGGACCAGTATACTTCACTTTTGCATCTTCCAATAGTGACTGAATCTTTTATGTCACATTGTCTTTCTTGAAAGTGTAGGATTTTTTCACTCCATTATGCATAGCCATCTGATAAAATTTCCATGGTCTACCTAGGAGCAAGTGACATGCACCCATAGGTAATGTGTGCTATAATTGTGTCACACTTCTATGAATCCTTACATTCAAGAACACTCAAGAATGAGGTCTTAAAAATCGATCCATAGCTCCCTAGTCATGGATGTGTAAAAATGTAAAATGAAGGCCCTTAGATTGACCTACTTGTGTCTATTGCAAATACACCATGAAACAAGAGATTCGAATGCATGAAAATGAGATCTAATCTAAATGATAATAATGCATATTAGTCTATGAAAGGAAATATGAATGCAAATCTAATCTATGGAAATAAACATGATTCTAATCTATATGAGGAGCCATGAATGCAAGAATAAAGAAAACAA
>MU225234.1:2373106-2396437 GCA_018584345.1 Thuja plicata | reverse complement strand
CCTCCCCCCGCCACTCCGTCGGGCTCGAGCCACCGCGGCCCCTGGCCCCGCCGGCCCGCGCCGCCCCGCCTGTACTGCGGCCCGCGCCGCTTCGATCGCGCCGCCCCAGCGGCTCCGCTCGCCCACCTCTCCCTGGTGGCGGCTCTTTATTCAAACCCCCGCGGGCTTAGCCTTTTAGCACACGGTCATATGGGTGCCCACGGGCCCTGGGCTGCTTTAGCCCTGCGGGTGGTCACATGGCGCCCGGGGGGCCCTATTTTTTTTAGCCCCTAGGGCCTAAAACCAACCTTTTTTGGTTTTTTGGGGGTACCTGGGCCTTTTTCGCTCTACAGGGAGCATACGGGGGTCTTTTTCTGACTTCCCTATACCGTCGGAAAGCTCTTTCCGAGAAATTTCTGATGATGGAGGTTAGGGTTTTTGGTTCTACCGTTTCGACAACATTTTTTGCTGTTGAAGTCCGATGTCTCTTTTTGCCTTCCTAGAGTCATATCTGGCTCATCCGCACTCCTTTTTTGGCAAACAAGATATCGTCAGAAAGCTGATTCAGTGTGCTATTCAGTGGCAGAGGTTATTTTTCCAGATTTTGCTTTGGGTTTTCACTCATCCACGTTTGGAAATTTATGCCCTCTGGTGGAGTGCTTAGTTCTACAAGTCTGGGGATCTCTTCTTTTGAGTTCATAGCTCACTCTTCTTTCTGACTTCTGAGATTGCATGCTCCTTCTGTTGCATCATTGTTCTGTAAATGCACTGAGATAAAGTGCCTTCTTCTACTTTTTTGGATCTTGTACACCTGGTTCAGTTTTAGTACCCGCACTGTGTTATAAAGTGCCATGGGGGGTTATGATGTTTATGCCGCTTTAGGCGCATCCACCTTTGTCAAGTGAGCGTACCTTCCATGACATTAGCCCATGTTGTGTGTCTATGACACCACCCTTTATCCTGTGTGTGTGCTTTTTGTTGCACTGTTGGTGTTCCTGATTCTTCTTCTGCAGCTATTTCTGGTACTGCATTTCAGTGTTCCTATCACCTCTCCCAGTTCAGCATTATGGGGGGGTTCACCTGTTGGTTCTATTGCTTCCTGGTTTGATTGACCAGATCTTTAGACACTTGTCTTCTCTACCTGGTCATGCACTTCAGTGGGGGTTCCAGCAGTATCTTCTGACAGAGTTTTCAGACATGCTTCGGAGATGCTTCTTTCTCTTTTCTTGTTCCTTTCTCTGGGACACCTCTTTTTCCCTAGATTGAAGGCTCAGTTTCCTTCATCTAGTTTGCTTTCTTGTTTGGGTACCTGATCAGGCCTAGTTGCCGGGACCCTTCTTTCCTACTTTTTGTAGTAGTTTAGCAGTTTTGCTTCTCCCTAAGTTACACTTAAGGGGGGGTGTTAGAGTAATCTTTAGTAATTACTCTTTTGTGCTTAAGTTTCACTTAGGCAGTTTCTATTTCTTAGAGTTTCCATTTTAGGGTTTCGGTATCCTTTATAAGGAATCACCGCTTTGTAATTCGTAAGGAGATTGTATTTTTGTAATTCATTGTTGAATATAGAATCCTTTTTTCTGTCAACATGTTTTTGCAGTCTCTGGCCTATCGACCGCCATAGCTTTCTCTCTTCTATCTTCATTCTTGTAGCAGTCTTTGCATGCAGGTGTTCTTGGGAAGATTTGCAGTTCAGCAAATCTAACATTTTAGACCCAAAGTAATCAAGTTCATGACTTGTCTTCAAACTATCCTATTAGGCCTATTAGTCATATTAGCCCTACCCAGCGGATTTTTATGGAATAACTTACAAAACTCACACACAACCCCAAAAATATTTAGGGATCCAGATACCCTTTTTGAATACCTAAAGGATTTATAAGGTCTTAGGTCCCCAACTCATTCGTACAACACTATCCTAGAAAGTAGGTCTTTTAGGCCTATTTTGGTGCATTACAAGCATTGGTCTGATTTCTCCTCACAAATCAATCTAGTTGGATTAGAACAGCTTTGAAATAAAACCTAGGGACTCATAAGACCCTAACAACACTCTAACATCACCTGGTTCAATCTCTGCAATGGATTTCTAACCTCTCATGCACCTAACTGGGCTGTCCTAACTTGCATAAGGCATGAGTTTAAAAATAGTTCCACTTATCTCCTAAACTCCTACCACTATATACAGAATGTACAAAGGCTCCACTATGATATTCATCCACTTTTTAAAGGTTTCCATTTTTGAATCTCAAGTGGGATCCATGAAAGCAAAAATTGGCTAAAAGACACCAGCAAACTACCTAGTTTACTATTATTTTCCTACCACTCGAAGATTAACTCAAAACAACTTTCTCTCTAAAAATAAAAGTCTTTTATGAATCCACTCTACATGAATCCATAGTTAAATTTTGAGATTTAATCCATTAAAAACCATTAACATTCAAAATAATTAGACTGTGCACTGTATACATGGAACTCTTCTTTCTTACTCATAAAACCTGATTACAAAACTCTCTATCTTGGGGTTTGAGACTAAGAGTTTCTTAGATGCCTTTCTCCACTATTCTAGTCCATTTTAAATCAATTCCCACTCCTACATTTGTGGGAATCCTATGTTTCTGAGTTGCATGCAACATTTGGAATTTCTTGCAAATGTTGTCATGACAACTTTTGGCATCCTTTGCATTAACTATGTAAACTAGAATGTAGGGCCTCTAGGCTATTTAGTTTGATGAACTAACCCAATTTAATGACCTTAAGGCATATTTTATACCCTTCATGGGTCTAGAATACATCTTGAACCCAAATCCCAACTTTATACCAACTAGGCCTAAACTAACAATGACTAATTGGTGACCTTAGTCCTAACACTAACTCATCTAGTCCACATGACCTACTAAGGCCTCAAAACTAACACACATCTCTGACTTGGCTAAGGTCAGATACAAGCCAAAAAAATTCTAAGGCTTGAGGATTGCCTAGGTGCTCATGCACCAGGAAGTCTAGATATTCTAGATCTAGTGATGGATATGAAATTATTTCTAGTGAAATATTTCATAGTTGTAAGAGTGAGGTTCAAGATCTATAAGCTGAAGATGAAAAGAATGGAGCTGAATTTGAAGCATTATTGGCTAGGAGACTACTAAGAGGTAGAGGAAATTACAGAGGTAAGATACCTTTGAAACATTTTTCATGCAACAAGATTGGTCACATAGCTTCTAATTGTCCTAACAATAATTATAAGAAAGATAACAGAGACAACAACAAGACTGAGAACGGATTAGAAGATTCAGAGATTTTAAGAACAAAGGAAAGAAATCATGCTACATTGTTGAAGAAGGATCATCTAATCATGATATCGATGATGATGAAGAAGAAGTTTTTTATGTTGATATTAAAGATGAATCTAATGAAGAAAGTTACATTGAATAAAAATACCTAATATCACAAGTAACTAAAAATGGTACATGAATTATAGACTGTGGTTTCTCAGGCCACATGACTGGTAATAATGATAAGTTTTTTTTACATTGAGAGAGCATAATGGTGGTAATGTTAGTGTGTACATATAAACTATACCTTCATGAAATTAAGGTGCAATCTATCAATTATATGGAAAAAAGTAAAATTTAATCTAAAGAATTGACAAAATAACATTTAACATTCCATGGCTCTCTAACTAAGCATGCTAATGAAGCTCTCAGCTTAATCTCCATTAGTGAGAGTCCTAGAACAAGAATTTATGTATGATGATGCCTAATCTAGCTCACAATTCTCAAATTGAAATACAATTTCATTCAATTATGCTCAAGTTATGCTCAAATTATGCTCTCAAATGCTATTCTCTTGAAAAAATTCTCTATAGTGTAGATGCAAATTCTCATGAATGTCCAAGATTATTAATGCTCTCAAAATACTTTCTATTTATAGGACTTGCCAAGGGTAGGGGGTAGAGTTAAGTTGATCATGATCAAAGCTAGGTTGAGTTGAAGGATTTCAAATGGTTTTAAATGTGGATACAATTTAAATGGTGGTCTCAAAAGTTGGGACAAAAAGACAAATTGAGTTGTGAGGATTTTGAATATTAAAATGAGTGATCAAGATTGCAAAGTTTGTAGTGATCCATGTGCTTTCAATCCTTAATTCTGATTGGTTATTCAAATTATTTTCCCCTTTGTTGAAAGAAATTAGGATTTAATTAATTCAATTAATTAATTAAATTAGCCATGTAAGGGAATAGGTTGATTTTGATTTTCAATTTAACTATACAATTAATTGATTAAATCAATTATATAGCTTTGATTTATCCCTTTGATGCTTATATTTAATTAACCGATATATTTATTAATTGATCCTTTGATTTGATTTGATTTAGTCCCTTTTGATTGAATTGGTCCATTTGATTTGATTAAATTGTCTTATGATCAATTGAAATACACCTGACCAAATTTAGGTGTTTACAAATGCCCATCTTTGAATTGATGCACGAAGCACATTGATTCAAACAAAATTGATGTCCTAATCTAATTTGATTGATTGTCTTAATACAATGATGTCTCATGTGAAAATCTAATGTGAAACCTGATGCAAAACCTGATATGAAGCTTCATGTGAATCTTGATGACGAAAAAACCCCTATGTGAAAAACTGATGAAAATGCCCCACTGATAATCAATTTGAAATTTTAGTGCCCCAAATTTTGTTTGAAATTGTGAACGTGTGATAAAAAAAATGTTTTGACAATATTATGCCCCCTCATAAATGAAATGGAATTGATAGCAGAGGCATCAAGATATTACAAATGAAATGATTAGGTCAATTATGTTTTCATTTCGGAAAACCAGATGAAAAAAATGATCACAATATTCCCCAATGAGGAAAAATGTCACTTTTAGGTCAAAAAGGGTAAAAATCTCATTACAAGTAGGTCAAAAAGGTATAAATAGAAGTAAAAAGTTCATTTTTACTATTCATTTTGACTTTTGACCTCCCATTTTTGCTCTAAGACTTTATGAGATTATGACGATGGTGGTCCCCATACACGAGCATCAGTTTTAGAGAGGGCATAGATTCTAGAGACTAGCCAACTATGGATCTGTGGTGAGTGATGTTTACCTCCTCCAACATTAATTACTTCATTTATTGCATTTAATTGATGTTTCAATGCCTAGATACGAATTTATGTTCAGTTTTTAGTGAAGTTATGTGTAGTCTGATGTTAAGTTGTGCATAGATAAGTAAAGTGATGCATCCGCATAGTGAAGCAACACGTAGAAACTCACAAAATGTCACGTCCAAAAATTCCCAAGTCATGCATAGTAAGAATGAAGTCACATGTAGTAATAATTAAGTCACGCATATGAAACCCTAGCCAAAACCCTAGATTTAAGCTACGCGTACAAGTGATTTAGTCACGTGTATGCTCCAAAGTATCACATACTAGGCCAAGTTACGCCTATAAATGATGAAATACTACGTATGATAGGTAAATTTATATGTAACTTGAAATGATGTGTACACCCTTTGAAATTGTGCATACACACAAGAAAAATGAAACCTAAGTGTAAAGAAGAAAATCCTTGATCATTGTTGATCGCCTCTGATAGATCGAATACCAAACTGATAAAAAAGATAATGTCATGCCCAAAATTTGCGTCTAAAATGCAAAAAAATAAATTTAAAGGTTAATTAAAGTTTTAAAGAATACAGTTAAGTGGTTAACCAAGTTTAATAAGCTAAGACAATGTATGCAAGGTTGGAGTGTTAGGTTATAAAAATAACAAGAACTACATGTAAGGTTAAGGGGAATTATGACCGCACATAAACATCCCCCAACCCTAATTTAATCTCTTATGTTTTAAGTTGTTTAAAGACACTAGTTAGGTACTTAACCTTACCATACAATGAGTGAGTAGATGTACCATAAAAGGGTTATCCATATTCATTTTACTAAGATTACCCCTATAGGCTAAACATGTAGTCTGACATAATAAATTTATCCATTCCTTAATAGAGTTTGAAGATGTGATAAATATTCCCTCTAATTTATTAAAAAGATTAATTAAATACTTTAAAAATTTTATTATTTACATGCTCATGAATCTATAATAATATCCTTTATTACAATGTTCACAATTGTAAAATGACTATGCTCCAAAATCCAATTCAAGGATACATAATTTAATTTAAGTTATGATGAACCATCTTTATCTTAATTAATGGAAATATATTAATTAAAATTTGAACCATAACATTATTTTTATAATGACCATTATATTGGCCACAAAAAAATAACATTATCAAGCTAGGTGCATTCAACAACACTTAACTATTATTATCTAGATTTTAAATTTACCTTAACTAAAACTTCACTTAAAAATTCTCGCTCCATAATCATTTACATAACGCCTAAATGAAAAATAAATTGCTAATTTACATCCCAAAAAGAATAATTTATAAAATACTCATTTAAAAATTTATAAAAGATTAATATTTAACAACTTGGTTAATTTAAATAATCTAAGCTTCGCTCAATAGTTTTTATTTTGATAAACATATTAACATTCACTAATGATTTAATTTATCTTTATAAATCAAACCAACAAATCACTAAATTAACTATCCGATATTTAATTGGAAACTTAATTTACACTTCATTCTCTATTAAATATAAATCAACAAAGATTTAAATTACTGTGGTTAATAACAAAATTAAATCTTGATATTCAATAGTATATAGTCATTTTAATTTTAAAGCAATAGTTTACTAAAAAATAAGTTAAATCAAATGTCCATTAATTTGTTCCATTAAGGTATTTGATGTTGGAATAATTGAATGGTGTGTACAGAGAGGGGAGGGGTGAATCAGTACCCTTAAAACTTTTTATCAATTAACCTTTAGTAATATGTTCTTGCATTACCGACCATAGATTCTTTTCTAACTTATGCATGTAATATCAAATTATAAACTTAATTACATGTAAAAATTTATAGAAACATTCATGAAAATTAGCTACACATGACATAATAATTGGTTACATAGGAAACCCCTATTAGAAGATAAAAAATGCAGTGGGGATGAAACCCACAAAGCTTCACTATCTGTAGAATGGAAGGTGCCGGTTAAGGCTACAAGTGTGATCACTTTTGATTATCTTACCCTGTTAGGAGTAACATTTTAGACTAGTTAGGTCTACTCGGTTAAGAGATTTAGCAACACTATTAAGTTTGTACTTGGTTAAGAGATTTACAATAAGACTATTAAGTCCACCTTCTTAAAGGATTTCTTCTATTTTCTACAATTGTTAGAGAATAGTCAAAAATACTTGTTGACCTGATAGTACTACAATCTTGAATTGTTGAATATATATCCTTTAAGTTCAAAATGTATGTGTATAACCTATAGTGATTGATTAATACCTCTATTCTGATCGGTAGTTTGAATCTTTCTCTTCATAACTGAATTTTGTTGTTTGTGTCCTTCTACATGAAACTCTTTGTCTAATCCTTTAGATGTCTCCTATGGCTACAATCATCATCACATCATCTAGTTCTGATTGATTACTACATCTATTTATACAATGTATTGATCTAATTAGGTTTCACGCTTTACAATGAAAACTCTATGATAAAAGATTTACAACTTGACCTTGATCTCCTAGTTTGCATGTTTACAATCATTTAGACTGATTAAAAAAATTACATATGCTTTACTTGATCCTCAAGAAATGGTTTTACAGCTAATCATAAAGCTAATTATAAAACTAAATTATTTTATCTGACGTGTAACTCAAATCTACATTTCTTGGAAATAAAACTATCTCTTAGTAGACTGGTGCTTGGGTTGCTCTGTAGTCTATTCTCAGTGAAGTCTTTGAACTGTCTGTCAGTTTACTTTGTAAATTGTTTTCTCGGTTTACTCTTTAAACTCTCTGTTGGGTTCCTTTTCAAATTGTATGTTGGTGTTTAGTGCACTATCATTTTTGGTAAGCATTGCACTTGTCTATTTTTGGTGTCCTATGTGCCTGACTGAATGCTGTCACTCGGTGATCATGTTACTAACAGTCCAAAAAATATTTCCTTGTATACTAAAGACAACCTATTATCCTTTAGGATTATCAATCTCCCCCTTTGGCATTAGTATAAAAAAAGTGATATGTACAAAACTAAAATGTTTAGTATATACATCAAGTGTTTACCTTGTCAATATGACTCCCCCTATGTGCATGCCTCGGTGTAGTGTATGTACATATTTCTTCCTTTGATACATTTTCCTTTATATATATATTTCCCCATTTATCATTTCCCCCTTTCACCTTATCATTTTCCCATTTCATATCATTTCCCCCTTTTTTTGAAAATAATGACAAAGGTGTAATACTTACAACTTGTCAAAAATGTGAGAATGGGATGTTTGAATGTCCTCCATTAGCTTCTCCCATTTCTATTTGAGGTGATCAAGGGTCATGAATTCCAAGGTGAGTCTAGCGTACATGTCATATATTCTCTCTACAAGATACATCTCTGGGGTAGCAATCAATGCTTTTGCCAAAGTCATGTGTTTCAACAGCAGTGTGAGATTCGGGAGTAACATAGCTTGTAGCTTGGTTACCTCATCTTGTATTTGTTGGAAAGATTGTTGGAAAGCTAAAATGGAAGCAATTTTGTTTTGTCATTGACATCAAACCATTATTGGGGAGACTATTTCTATTTGTTTAAGTACCATAACTATTGATTTATGAAGGAGATTTAACAAGAAGACCAAGTGGAATGGTTGAGCTATGGGAAATCACAAGGGTACTTGAGCAGTTGGCACATTGGCAAAGTAATGTGTTGTTTATCTTTCGATGATAGTTTAATGAGAATAGTTTATGGCCAGCGAAAATAGTGATGACCGAGCATTAGTAAATTGTTGAGGAAAATGGTGATGATCGAGCGCCAATAAATTGCCGAGGAAAACATAGTGTTGGCTGAGAAACAGTATTTTGGTAATTATTAAGATTTGAGATCTTTGGATGACATAGATGATTTTATTGGGATATGTAAAAGTTATTTAAGGTTAAGCACGATTGATCCACACTATATAAATGCATGGGTAACCATAATTAATACATGGATCAAAGATTCAATTAGTAATTTCTTTGGAGAAATAAATTAAATGTAATGATGGAAAGATCCGTTGGATCTGACCTAACCTAAGATCTACGATCTTGATTAAGCAGAAAAATATTTATTTGACCTAGATGAAGAGGTATATGATAACCTCAAGGGGTTATTCATGAAGTAGGTATGCATGCAAGATGATTGCATAGTTAAGTGACTGATTGGCATGATCTAAGCAGAGAAGGCTAAGCAGAGAAGTAGAGAGTTGCATAAGTGATTGCTTAACAAATTTCCAAGCAGATCTAAAGATTGAAATGAGAATGGAGGCCACTAAGTGAATTAGTATTAGAGCTGAATTGGATCTAGATTTTCAAAGTAATTTGTATGTATCAGATCACACCTGCCGATTACTTTCTAACCATTGTATCAATCAAAATCCTTTAACCAGGTTGACCTAAAAATCATTGTATAGATCCTTTTGGAAAGGTAACATTCAGGTGGAATGTTCTATGTCCTCTAACAAGGCCACTCCTGACAGGGTGATTAAATCCTTTAACCAGGTCACATTTAGCAATGTGTTTTGTAACCTTTAAGCAGGTTACCTCAGAAGAGTGAAAAAGTTGATAGCATGTTATTGGTGGTTTTTACCATATTAGGTTTCCATGTTAAATACCGGTGTCAACTTGTGTGAATGTTTATGTTGTGTTTTACTGTTAAGTTTCTTCAAGTTGATTACATCTTAACAGTAAACTACATATGTATGTTGTTATTTTATGTTATTTCTTTCGAGCATATCTGAGTTGTTCAAATTGGTATAAAGTTTAAATGGGCACATCTAGACCCGAGGATAACTAATTCACCCCCCCTCTCAGTTATTCTAAATTCATTCTAATAATTAGTATCAGATATTTGGTCGCTTGAAAATAGTTTGAAGGTACTTTGAGTAAAAGATCAAGATGTATAAAAAGGAGGTACCAAAGTTGAACAAAGATAATTTCCCTGCATGGCAGAGTATAATGAAATTGCATCAGGCTATTATTGGTGATGCTACTAAGCACTATGTTGAACATGATTATGTATCCCCCACTGCACCTTCCATAGTTGCACAATTGAGAGAAAAGCAGGAGCACAATCAAGCAATGCTGGAGATTGCATCATCTCTGAACTATCATGAGTTTGAAGACATAAAGAATTGTACAACTACAAAGAAAATGTGGGATTTCCTTGCAACCATCTATGGAGGTGATACAAATGTACTGAGAGCCAAATCTTAAATATTAAGAGGTAATTTTGATGAAATGAAAATGCAAGACGGAGAAAATATAGTTCAATATTATGGTAGGATAAAGGAAGTTGTAAATGCTATTCAAGGAGCTAAGGGAACCATTGATGGAAACACCATTATGAGAAAGGTACTAAAAACAATTCTTCATGTATATGCTATTATAGTCTCTGCAATTCAAGAGTTAAGATGTACTCCTAATAATAATTTGACTTTGGAAGGTCTGGTAGGAAGACTTACTGCATTTGAAATGTCAAATTTTGACAACTACACTCCACAAGCTATTGAATCTGGATTCAAATCCCAATTGGTCCTTAACAAATCAAAGGAAAGAAATGTGTGAACAGTGATAGCAACACTACTGATGATGATCTATAAGAACTTGAAGCACTTATGGCAAGAAGACTATCTAGAGGAAAAGGAAAATTCAAAGGTAAACTTCCTATCATTTATTTTCATGTAACAAAGTTGGTCATATTGCTGCTAGATGTCCTGATAAGAATGACAAAGATGAAAGAAGAGACAAGTACAAAGATAGAAAGGATGACCGAGACTTCAGAAAGTATAAGGATTAAAAAGAAAAAGGCAAGAAATCTTTCTATATAGATGAAGAAGCTTCAGATAATTATTATGATAAATGTGATGAAAATGATATAGAAGTTGTGTATGTTGCTATGTAAGATGATTCTGATGATGATGATAAAACTACACTAATTTATTATATGAGTAAAGGTGACCATTGGATTATTGACAGTGGTTGTTCACATCACATGACTGGTGATAAAGATAAATTTGAGACCCTAGATCAGTGTAATGGTGGTTTTGTTAAATTTGATAATGATGCACCATGTCTTGTTAAATGGAAATGATCAATTAACTTGACTAACAAGATCAGATGTGACAATGTATATTGGGTTGATGATCTTAACTATAATTTATTGAGTGTTGCATAGCTGAATACATCTGGTTACAGAGTTGAATTCCATCACAAGAAGGAAAAGATCTATGATGCTACTGGAGAACTAGTTGGAAGTGGTGAGCAAACAAAAGGTAACTTGTTTTATCTGGATTTAGCTAATGAGACATTCTTGTTTGAACAATATAATGATGTTTGGTTATGGCATAAAAGGTTGTGTCATGTAAACTTTGATAACTTGGTAAGCATAAGAAAATTGAAAAAGGTTAGAGGGTTGCCTAAGTTAAAGAAACCTGAAAATGCAATGTGTAAGCAATGTCAATTGGGAAAGATGACTAAATCTAGTTTTAAGGGAAAGACTCATACTTCAGAGGAAATACTAGAATTAGTTCATACTGACCTTTGTGGTCCCATTGGTGAGAAAAGTTACCGTGGAGATAGATACTTCATTCTATTTGTTGATGATTACTCAAGAATGATGACTGTTATGTTTCTTAAAGAAAAATCTGATGCATTCCAGTTATTTAAGTGGTATTTTGAAAAATTTGAAAAGGAGACAAGTAAAAGTCTAAAATGTTTGAGATTTGACAGAGGAGGTGAGTTTATCTCTAATGAGTTTAACAGGTTCTCTAATGACTGAGGGATAAAAAGATAGATGTCCACACCTAGAACACGACCATAGAATGGTATTACTGAGAGAAGAAACAAATCTATTATGGATTGTGCCAGAACATTAATGATGGAGAAAAATGTTGCACAAAAATATTGGAGAGAAGTTGTAAGTACAAAATTCTATACCCTGAACAAAGTACAATTCATTAAAGGTACTACTAGACCTTATAAGCTTTGGTATGGATATGCACCTAATGTAAAATATTTCAAAGTTTTTGGAAGCAAATTTTTCATACTGAAGGATAACATAAATGGAAAAATTGATGCTAAAGGTGAGGAAGGCATATTTCTTAGTTATTCAACTAAGAGAAAAGCATATAAGTGTTTGAATTCTAACACTAACAAAATTGTGGAAAGTGCAAATGTTAGAATTGATGAGTAGGAAAAAATGAACGAAGCTGAAAGCACACAAGAACCTGAGAGTTACAAATCATTTGTCTATATTAATGAGGAAGATTCTAATACATTACCTAAACCTAAGAATGAGGTTTTTGAGCAATAGCTAGCACCTGCCAAGTCACAAAATGAGGATGCTGGGAAATAGGAGGTAATTGCCAAGCTATCTGATGGAGATGTCGAGTCACAGGATCAACCTGAATTGAACATGAATGATCAATTTGAAGTAGAAAAAGAACCTACTCTAGAAAAATATGTAAGGAGGCACCATAAACCTGATCAAATCATATGATCAAAGGATACATGCTTATTATGTGATTTTGAGCGTAAAATAGTAAAAGATGCTTTAGACAATGAATACTGGATACAAGCCATGAATGAAGAAATCGAGCAGATTGAGAAGAATAAGACTTGGACACTTGTATTTAGGCCGAATAAAAAAAATGGAATTAGTACTAAGTGGGTATTCATAAATAATTTAAATGAACATGGATAGGTGAAAAGAAATAAAGCTATATTGGTATGCAAAGGTTATGCACAAGAGGAAGGAATTGATTATGGAGAAACATTCGCCCCAGTTGCAAGATTGGAAGGAGTAAGAACATTAATTGCACATGCAGCCTATAGAGGTTTTAAATTTTATCTAATGGATGTGAAGTCAACATTCCTAAATGGGATATTAGAAGAAGAAGTGTACATTGAACAAGCTGATGGATTTGTAGACGTAAGTAAGAGGAACATGGTTTGCAGATTACACAAAACACTATATGGATTGAAGAAAACACCAAGAGATTGGTATGAGAGATTACACAATTAATTGATAAAGATTGGATTTGAAAGAACCAATGACAACAACAAACTGTATTTGAAGACAGAGCAATGTAAAGGTACTTTATTGGCTGAAAGTTTTGTCGATGACATTATATTTAGTGGACAAGATGTGTTGTGCCAAGCATTTGCAAAAGAGATGTAAACTGAATTTGAAATGTCTATGTTTGGTGAGATAAAAAAAATTTTTGGCTTACAAATATATCAGATGAAGAATGGTATCTATATTACTCAATCAAAATATGTCAAGGAGATACAAAAAAAATTGGAATGGAAGATTCAAAACCAGTGAGTACACCCATGGCTACTAGAAAAAAGTTAACAAAGAATGATGATACAAAAGAAGTGAATCAAGCCCTTTACAGATCAATGATTGGAAATTTTCAATATGTTGTACATGGTAGACCTGATATTGCACTGGCTGTTGGTATTGTTGCGAGATTTTATGCTGATCCCAAAGAAACACATATGATGGCGGTAAAAAGAATTATGAGATATATGAAAGGAACAAATGAATATGGTCTGTACTACAAAAGGAATGATAAGTTTGAGCTCAGAGTCTATACTGACTCTTATTGGGATGGAGATGTGGATGACAGGAAAATCACCACAGGAGTAGTATTTCTTTTGGGAAAAGGGTTAGTTTTATGGACAAGAAAGAAATAGAATTGCACCTCACAATATATAGCTGAAGCTGAGTATGTGGTAGCAGCAGTTAATTATTCTAATATCATGTGCTTTAAGATACTAATCAAAGGTATGAAAGAGGAGATCACATAACCAATTGTAATACATTTTGATAACACAAGTGCCATTAATATTTCTAAGATCCCTGTGATGCACTCTAAGAAAAAGCATATAGCTATCAAGTATCATTACTTGAGGGAGCTAGTTCAGAAAAAGGAAGTGAGACTGGAGTATGAGAATACTAAGGAATAGTTAGCAGACATATTTACAAAGGCACTACCCAAGGATGCTCATAAGTATATGTGAGGTAAATTAGGGGTGATTCCCCTAACTAAGGCTAATTAGTTCAGAATGGTACTGTTTCATCAAATGTTATAGTCAGAATATTTTTTACATTGATGCACAGGCAGTCACACTTTACGATGCTTCCTAAAGTTGTGAAAGACAAAATTGAATAGAAAAGAGGATCAATCATAAGCAAGATGACAGGAACAACATGATATCAAGTTTTGAATAGAAGAATCTACATGATGAAGATGTCATCATCTTTGGCATTGTTGTCAAAGAGGGATAAATATATTGAGAAAGATAGAGGGAGAAGTTTACCGAGAAAAAGAAAGAGATTACTGGAATAAAAGAGATTGTTGTCAAAGAGGGAAAGATTAATTAAAGAGGGAGTCTATAGATGAATAGAAATGGAAATATTTCAGTGTGATCACAGACATAGAGGGAGAAAAGTTTTACAAGATTGAGAATCAGAATGAAACTAAAGACATTAATGAAGATTTATTAATATCAAGGAACACGGGCAGACTTTTTGGATTGTATGGTAACTATGGTTGGAAAATTATTTTTTTATTGTTTAGTGTTGCCATCAATGCCAAAGAGGGAGATTGTTGGAAAGATTGTTCAAAAGCTACAATGGAAAAAATTGTTGTTTTTTCATCGATGTCAAACCTTAATTGGTGAGACTATTGCTAGCTGTTTAAGTACCATATCTATTGATTGATGAAGGAGATTTAACAACAAGACCAAGTGGAATGGTTGAGTTATGGGAAATCACAAGGGTACTTGATTAGTTGGCACATTGGAAAAGTAATGTGTTGTTTATCTTTCGATGACAGTTTACTGAGAATAGTTTATGCTGAGAGAAAATAGTGATGAACAGGTGTTAGTAAATTGTTGAGGAAAATAGTGATGACCGAGTGCCAGTAAATTGTCGAGGAAAACACAGTGTTGGCCGAGCAGTAGTATTTTGGTAATTGTTTAGATTTGAGATCTCTGGCCGACATAGTTGATTTTATTGGGATATGTAAAAGTTATTTAAGGTTAAGCACGATTGATCCACACTATGTAAATGCACGGGTAACCATAATTAATGCATGGATCAAAGATTCAATTAGTAATTACTTTGGAGAAATATAAATTAAATGTAATGATCAAAATATCCATTGGATCTGACCTAACCTAAGATCTATGATCTTGATTAAGCAACAAAAGATTTATCTAACCTAGATGAAGAGGTATATGATAACCTCAAGGGGTTATTCTTGAAGTAGGTATGCATGCAAGAGGATTGCATAGTTAATTGACTGATTGGCATGATCTAAGCAGAGAAAGCTGAGCAGAGAAGCAGAGAGTTGTATAAGTGATTGCTTGACAGATTTCCAAGCAGATCTGAAGATTGAAATGAGAATGGAGGCCACTCAATGAATTAGCATTAGAGCTGAATTGGATCTGGATTCATAGAGTAAGTTGTATGTATCAAATCACACCTCCTGATTACTTTCTAACCATTGTATCAGTCAAAATCCTTTAACTAGATTGACCTAACAGTCATTGTATAAATCCTTTTGGCAAGGTAACATTCAGGTGGAATTTTCTAAGTCCTCTAACAAGGCCACTCCTGACAGGGTGATTAAATCCTTTAACCAGGTCACATTTAACAATGTGTTTTGTAACCTTTAACAGGCTTGGCTACTAACAGAGCTCACTTCAGAAGAGTGAAAAATTTGATAGCATGTTATTGGTGGTTTTTCCCATATTGGATTTCCAAGTTAAATACTGGTGTCAACTTGTGTGAATGTTTATGTTGTGTTTTACTGTTAAGTTTCTCCAAGCTGATTACATCTGAACAATAAACTGCATATGTATGTTGTTATTTTATGTTATTGCTGCCAAGCAGATCTGAGTTGTTCAAATTGGTATAAAGTTTGAATTGGCACATCTAGACCTGAGGATAATTGGTTCACTCCCCTTCTCAGTTATTCTAAATTCATTCTAACAGTATTCTACTTTTTTATTTTTAAATTTCAAGTTTCAACCTTTTTTCTTCTACAATTTTCTCATTATGAAATTTTAATGCATTTTACTCAGTTGTGAGACCTTGTGCACTAGCCTTAATAATTTCATCTATTTTGGCTATCTTTTCACTATGCTCGGTAGTGAAAGTCTCTAATGTGCACAACTTTTGAATTAAGTTGACTACTTCTGATATTATTGGTTGAATAGTAGTAATTAATTAAGAAAGTTTTACCTTATGTTCTGCCACTTCCTGGCTGATCTTCTAAGTTGTCTTGTATTGACACTTCTACTCACCATGTTCTTTAATTACCTTGTCTACATCTAAATTATATGATGTGATGGTGTCAGTGAGAACTACTAATTGATCAAGTATAGGTGCACTTTGATCAATTTTTGTGTCAAGTACAATCTACAATAATATTTCTTTGGTTGTATCCAGGACTTGGGAGCTCTTGTGCTCCTTGATCTTGTCCTGTATTGCCTTTCTTTTACAAAGTTCACCATACTTAGTAAGTGACTCTGGATCCAATGTTCTAGGATCAAAATTGGGTATATCAATGATCTCCTCTAATGTTACCGGTTCTTCTTCTTCTTCTTCTTCTTCTTCTTCTTCTTCTTCTTCTTCTTCTTCTTTGTAATAGCACTAGAAGAAGGATTATTGAGAAATATAGCTATTTTATGCTCTTTCTCTTTCTTTGGTGATTGTGTGGGAGGTGTTGTGCCCTTTGTGTTCTTCTCAGTATTGACTTGTTGGTTGGTAGTGGATGTCTCCACATTAACCTTATCTGTATCTGCAGCCTTTTCACCTTTGGTGTTCTTGTCAGTGGCATCACCTATTTTCTCCTCTCCACTTGCATTTTTATTTTCTTTAGTTATATCTATCTACTTCCCTTGTTCATCACATCTGTATATTGGATTGTTTGTATAAGGTTCGTGTGTCTTCTCCTTTGTTTCTATGATAATATTGATATATTGTATCAATAAAGGCATTTTACCTAGTATATTTACCTATGCAACATCCATTATATCTATTTCCTTTTCCTTTTCCTTTTCCTTCTCGGTGGCATCAGTTACACCTTCATCTTTCTTGGGCTCATCATCAGAATCAATAAGTGTTATATATTTGATTGTGACTTCTGTTGTGTCCCCTAATGATTGCAAAATCTGAGGTACATCATCCATGGCCTTGCTTTCCTTTGTTGACAACTCAACTGGATTGATGTCCTCGGTGTCACTTGTGAAGATGTGTTCGGGGCTTAGTGTGGCCTCTTTCTCTTGATAATGAGGTGTCTTGGCAAGATCCAATACCTTCTCGGGGCTTGTTTTATCCTCCATAGGTGGATTGAATATTTCATTCCATGTTTCATTGCTTTCTTTGTCAAGATCTATTAAACTTCCCTCAAGTACTTTTTAAGCTCTCATCTTAGCTGAAAATTTATTTGCACGCCTCTTCATCATGTCATCAATTTTTTCAACTTTTGACTCTAGTGGCATGATTGTAATGAGGGATCTTTCCCTTCTATGTTTCTCTGTATGCAAGGCATATGTCCATCTTGCTAATATTCTATCATTAAGCTCTTGTGGCATCATCTTATTAAATTTTACAAGTAAATATTTAAATGCAATGATTTCCTTAATGATGGCTTCTTCTATTTTATTCTGATCCTTGGGTCTCAGAGTTAGCCATTGTCTAACCTTAGGATTTGGTATGCTACCTAATTTGATAATTAATGCAGCAATTTCATCAATAGTTTTAGGAATTTTGTTCTTTGTAGGTTGGAGTGCTTGTTCACTCTCATCCTATTTAGTTTCATCATTTTCCTCTTTTCCTCTAATGTATTTACTTCTTTTCCTCGGTGCCTATTTCTCAGTTTGAGGCTTTCTCTTATAAGTCCTCACTATACCTTTCTTAAGCAGTGGCGAGTCAACATCTTTGGAAGTTTTACTTCTGGTTCTTGATGCAGTTATCACATTTGCAACCTTTGCCTCCTTGGCTGGCATTCATCATATTTAGTAGATTTAGAATCACTCAATTTTTCACCCTCACCAACGGGTGACTGTTCCTTGGTGTCATCTTGTTGTTCTGATCCTTCAGCATCAACCGACGGTTTCTTCTCAAGTGTCTTTACCATTTTAGTCTTCTTTATGTTGATCTTCTTCACTACTAAGCCAATTTTGATTCTAGCCTTAGCTTCCTCATACATGCCAAATCTTGGTAATGATTTTTCCACTACTTCATTCAACAATGCTTCAATAGTATTTATGGCTTGATCTATGTTGATCTCATAATCAAGTGGTGGTAACCATGTTATTCTTAGTATAGATGGTTTTATTAAAGCAGTGTCAGTATCCACTATGAAACATATGTCATCCTTATATTGTTCCACCAATTGTTCAAGTATCCTCATTCTTTTCTGCATTCTATCCTTGAAGGTAGTGAATTATACATCCATGAGTGATTTAAAATTTTCCCCTAGTGAATTAATATATTCACTAATTTGTACAGTGATTGGCCGGGTAGTGTCCCAATTGACATTACCAAGAGATGAGAAGAAGTTCTGGAAATAGAAAAATGTGCACATGAGGAATGAACCAAACTTACATGAATTAGATCTGGCTGATCTAATAGTCCTCATGTTCTCCTCTAGTTGCTTCAGTAGAAGCTTGGATAAGTCTAGTTCTATTCCTTTATTCACAATCTTATAGGGAGTGTCAACTACTCCACATGCTATGTTGTTCAATCGGCTGGCTTGGAATACCTTGTATCCCAGTAGACATGCACCAAAATTTATCTCTAGATCAATGGTATAATTAACCTTTAAACCTCTGTCATCCCATACTGCACCTGTCATCTTTTTAATCTCGGGGTGAGAAGGATGTTTTAGATCTTTGGCCTTTTCGGTTACTAGATAACCGATTACTACATGAATCACATCCTTAGTGATTGGTTTTGGTTCATCCAACCACATTTTCTTGTCATGTAATCTACTACGTACTATCCAAATCCACTTGATCTTGAACTCTTTTTGAAACATCAGGGAATTTTTAAACCCTTTTACCTCTATGTGCTTATGTTCATCTTTCAGGTTTCCATCTCTACAAAGCTTCTTGTAAGCCTCTTCAACCTCAAGATCTTTGATTTTGCAACTTTGCAGTGGATATATTCTCAACCATCTTCAACTAGAAAAACGCTAGGAGGTATGCTTGAGAAAAATCCTTGGTCGTCGGGTTGTAAATCAACCTCTGGGAAAAATTTATACTTGGGATCTTCATAGGTTTTCTTCTTGATCAGATGGAATTTCTTGTCCTTAATATTCTTAATCTTTGTAACTCATGATGTTGTTTCCATATTTCTTGAAATTAGGGCTTCCATAAACAAACTGTGACCTCGGTGAGTCCAGATACTCATGTGATCTTAGTTGTAGATGTTGGAAATTTGTTGTAGTAGCCGTGAATGTGCTTGTGAATATCTCTGAAATATGGTCGCTCCTTGGTCTCTTTTCTTCACTTTTTTTCTTTTCTCTTAAATACTTGGTGAATGAATGAGCTTTCTATCACCCTTTTGTAGATGATTCCCTAAGTGGTGCAATAAATGCTTCACCTACTTCTCAGTGGTCAAAGATGGAGTCTCTTGGTCATCAAGAAAAAATATTAGCTTAGTGAGTATACACTGCTCGGGGTAAGTGTCAACTCAATTGACCTTTCACATGTTCACTAACGGTGCTCAGTATGTAGCGAAGACTTGATTTTATTTTACATGATTATCGATGATGCTCGGTTTACATTGACAACTTGGATTTTATATGTATACCAACAATTCTAAGTATGTATTGACCTATGAGATTGGATTCACAAATTCATAACAAGTAATGCCATAGTGCATCTCCATTCATGCTAATTTGGCATTTTATCAATGTATATTGGAGCTGATGTAAGATATAGCTTTGTATAGTGCAGTTCCATATTTACTTTCTTTTCTTAAGTGGGGGTGGTGATTTTACTAGATCCATTGGATGAGGTGTCACCAACCATGGTGCTTGATCCAGAATCATCTTTGCTTGTATCTTTCCTCCACATTGATTTCTCATTCTCCTGATATCTTCAATGGTATTTCCATTAGCAAAAGTGCTTGACTCTGTCACTCACTCTCTGTAGTCCTTGCTTAGATGACCAACCTTATGGTAGTGTAAGCATGTAATTATGGAGTTAGTCCAGTTCCTTGACCTTCGCATCCATTTCCTCATGCAGTTTGTAGCTATGTGTCCATATCTACCACATGCTGTGAAATTTTCCCATGTGTTGTAATCCCAAACATATGAGTTACCGACTCTTCTTGGTTGATACGCATTTTCTTGTTCTTTTGGTTTCCATGCTTGCTTTTTCTTTTTCCTGCATTCATGAGATGTGTGATAATGCATTTTTCAAGTGGAACAATATTTTTCCATGTAGGATTCCTTCTTTGGTTTTTTCACCTTAGATCTGCATTCATGTTCTTTATGTCCATCCTTGTTATAGTTATAACATTTACCTATGAATGTAGATGTGGATTTAGGAATACCTTTAGCTTTGCTCCTACAAAAATTTGATATGTGGCCTGGTTTTCCACAGTGATTTCATGACTGCTTCCTTGGTCTTGGATTTGTGTAGACATCTTTTTGATTTGTTTGGTATGATGATTCTCCATGCTTGGTATACCCTAAACCGGTATTATTGTTGAGTCTCCTTTTCCTATTCAGAAAATCATCAATTCTTTTTTTGCTCTCTTCAGCTTTCTTGATCATGTCATTATGTTATTGCTAAATCCTTACTTCATGCTTTAGTTTTTTATTTTCTTCCATTAGTTCACCAATAGCTACCAATTTCTCATTGAGTTCTATGTTTACTCAGTTTGCCTCATGACTCATAAGAACTATTTGATTGGTGATCTCATGATGATGTTCAGTAAGTTTCTGTATTTTAGTTTCTCTTTCTTCTATCTTTTCAATGATCTTCCTCCTATCAACAATACCTAATGGTCTTTCTTATTCAGCTTGTCTAGCATAATTCATTACATCAATCATCCTTACCATCTTTGTCTCTTGACCGATTTGCAGTACCTTTACTTGTTATGTCAGATGTTGATTGATTTCATTCAGAATTGTAATAATTCCTTCAGATGTGTCAGATGTATTGCTAGATGTGGATCCTGATGACTCAAACAAATCAGGTATCTCTTCTTCATGATAGTATGTTTCATTGCAGTGAGATGCCATAACTTTCCTTTCATCTAGTATCTCTCTCATCTTGATTATTTCTTCTTTGTATTACTCATAGAATATTTGTATCTGCAATTTTTGATTGTCAATATTCTTATCAAGCTTATACCTTTCCATTGTATGATCTTTTCTCTCAAAACATTTAAACTTTTCCAAATAATATATCTATCTCTAATACCAATTGTTGGAATAATGTAATGGTGTGTACTGAGAGGGGAGGGGTGAATCAGTACCCTTACAACTTTTTATCAATTAACCTTTAGTAATTTATTCTTGCATTACCAACCATAGATGATTTTCTAAATTATGCATGTAATATCAAATCATAAACTTAATTGCATTTAAATGTTCATGAAAAGTAGTTACACATGACACAAGAATTGGTTATGTAGAAAACCCCTGTTAGAAGGTAAAAACTATGGTGGGGATGAAACCCAAAAATCTTCACTATTTCAG
Source organism: Thuja plicata (assembly GCA_018584345.1). Classification (NCBI taxonomy): domain Eukaryota; kingdom Viridiplantae; phylum Streptophyta; class Pinopsida; order Cupressales; family Cupressaceae; genus Thuja; species Thuja plicata. Next base: position 2,374,569 of record MU225234.1, on the reverse strand, counting down.
AATGGAAGGTGTAGGTTAAGGCTACAAGTGTGATCACTTCTGATGATCTTACCCTGTTAGGAATAGCATTTTACATTGGTTAGGTTTACTTGGTTAAGAGATTTAGAAACATTGTTAAGTGTGCACTCGGTTAAGAGATTTACAATAAGACTGTAAAGTCCACCTTCTTAAAGGATTTCTTCTATTTTCTACAATTGTTAGAGACTCGTTAAAAATACTTGTTGACCTAATAGTATTCAATCTTCAATTTATGAATATAGATCCTTTAAGCTCACAATGTATGTTTATTACCTATAGTGATTGATTAATACCTATGTTCTGCTCGGTAGCCTTCAATCTTATTCTTCATAACCAAATTCTATCTTTTGTGTCCTTCTGCATGAAACTCTCTATCTAATCCTTTAGATGTCTATTGTGGCTACAATCATCATCACATTATCTAGTTTTGATTGATTACTATATCTATTTATACAATATATTGACATAATTAGGTTTCACGCTTTACAATGAAAACTATGATCAAAGGTTTACAACTTGACCTAAATCTCCTAGTTTTTATGTTTACAATCAGTTAGACTAATTAAAAAAATTATGTATGCTTTACTTGATCCTCAAGAAATGGTTTTACAACTAAGCATAAAGCTAATTATAAAACTGAAGTGTTATATCTTACGTGTAACTCAGATCCACATTTCTCAGAAATAAAATTGTCTCTCGGTAGACTGGTGCTTGGGTTGCTCTGTAGTTTGTGCTCGATGAAGTCTCTGAACTGTCTGTCGGTGTTCACTTCACTCTCATTTTTTGTGACCATTGCACTTGTCTATTTTTGGTGTCCTTTGTGCTTGACTGAATGCTGTCAGTCAGTGATCATGTTACCAATAGTCCAAAAATTATTTCCTTGTATACTAATGACAAATTATTATCCTTTAGGATTATCATTCGATCCACTAAAATTGTAAATCAAATATATATAATGAGTATAATATTAATAAATTAATCTTAAAGAATAACTATTTAATACAGTATTTATTCAAATTTTATAAATCAACACTAGGTTGGAACATTCGTCTTTTTATTTAATTAGATCTATAATAATATTCCACATTCTAAATTCCCACCTAAAATTTCAAATTTAATTTAACTAAGGCTGTCATAGTTCATTTAACAACATTAATTAAATTACAAAACCATCTAGGATTTAATTTTATTTGATTAAGTTGAAAAACAATGAAAGATAATATTATTGATAATAAGGTTAAAATGATTTTCCCTCCAAAAGAATTGTTTAAATCATTCCCACAAAAAACACTTCTCATTAAACAATAATAAAAAAAAAGTCAGCACTCTCCTTGAAAACCCTAACGGTAATTCAAAATTAGGGTTAGGGGTCAAAATAAGAGGAGACAAAAGAGATAATTTTATCTTCTTTCACTTCTCCTTCTCTTTCCATTCTATTCTAGAAA
>MU225234.1:2361482-2371768 GCA_018584345.1 Thuja plicata | reverse complement strand
ATCCCCCCCCCCCCCCCCCGCCCATTTTTTAAAGAAAAGACAAGGAATACTCCAATCTTTTTTTTTTATAACAGCTTCAAAAAAATGAAAAAAACAACACAAAAATTTTCTGATTGCTCACTATCATTTGCAAAAAAGATGACAAAATGCCAAAATAACTCCTATTCAATTAGTTTTTCCTTTTCAACTACAAAATAGCTCACTTTCTCTTTCTTTAGTATGGCAACTGTATTCACTACTTGCCCAAACTCATATTGAATACTCTACATAAAACTAGTTAAAAATATATTAAATTTAAGCTTAACAAAATCTTGCAAGGCCACTCCTTTTGAAAACAAGGTTACAAGTTGGCAGCCATATGGATTTTAAATAAACTCTTGAAAAATAACATTATTTATCTCTTTTTCTAAGCTTAATCTTCAACCTTCAAGAGCTCCAAGCAAATCAAAATTATGAAAATAAAAAGGTAAATCAAAAGACCATGGGATGCTCACCTCCCATCCTAGGCCTCTAAGAGGCCACCCGCGAGCTTGGGGAACCAAACAAAGGTAGGAAACACTCATGAAAGAAACAACAAGGATTGGAAAACAACAAAATAAAAAAAAAATTCCCAACATGGCTGTCACAATGAGTCACATATTGACCCTATAATGGTGTGAAGTAGACCAAGTACCCAATGGGAGAAATCCATCCAAATCAAGGAACAAAACAAGCTTCACAAGGCATCAAAAAATAACATCTTCTCATCTCCTTCCAAGTGAAAAAAAACTCCTTTATTCCCCCCACGGCTTCAAGCCATAAACAATTCCCTTATGACCCCAAAATAAAAAGGTAGATTGACTTCATGGAGCCTATACTCCATGTTTTCTCCCTCTCCTCCTTGAGGAGAGACTCTACACCCATGGGCTGTCACTATACCTTCACCCCCAAGGCTACTCTTCCCTCCCAGGGGTGAGTGAACCTATAAACTCCCATTCAAAAAAATATTTAATCTCAACGCAAAGAAAAATTAGGATACAAGAAAGAAACCAAACTCAAAATCTCCATGACAACATATATCCTAACATGAAAGGATTGCTTACAACAATTAATTTGCAAACCAACATAATGCTACTACCAAAATGAAAAACAAGTAAATGCAACAAGCACAAAATTTTAGTGTCGCCAAACTAGATCCAATATTAAGGAATAAATTTGATGAAGAGCTCCCTCTTTCCTAAGTCTCCTTCTCCAAGCTTCCCTAAAACTAGCAATGTCTCTAAGATAGAGAGTGGGTGTTCAAACTCTCAATCAGGGAGAGTCTCCACTAAAAGGGTCTCTAGACACTCTTGGGGAAAGGGTAAGATTCTCATTGGTTTATCTTCCCTAAGATCCTTACAAACTTAGTAAAAATGGATTCTAGAATGGTAACTCAAAAAGTGAACCAGGTCTTTGCACCAAAATGGAAGGGTTGTATAACCAAGACCATGCTTCCAAAAGTTTATTTTAGTCTAACTTGAAAATCCAACTTTTGGATGGGTCTTTTGTTGGCAAGTGATCTAATCTATGTATTGTGATTCACTTTTGGTTGTCATTTATGAAAACACGTCTGGGTTATAGATCAATTCCTATAAAGTTAAGTTGACTTTGAAATTGACTAAGTACAGAAGTAGAAATACAAAGGCATTTTGGGTATCGAAGATCGAGATCAATGAGTTAAGGAAAGAAAGCTTAGAGGAAGATAGTGTGGGGTATGTGTGACCTCCATCTAAGATATATATATTTTTAGTAATGTTTACAAAAAGTAAAAGATATTTGAAGACATGCATACAACATCAGAACAATGATACAGAGCAGCTGGATAGAAGCAATGATTTAGAGAGTATGACATGGACTCCTGGCAATTGGAGTTGGATTGTGATTTTTGATAACCTATAATTTATTTATGCAAGAGCACCGAATATGCATTTGATATTTTTTTTATTAAATGTATTTTGTATTGAGAGTCGACTATGTAATATTTAGTTAAAGAGAACCGACTTGGTTAAGAGAAAAGATATATATATATATATATTGCTAGATGATTGGATGGATGATATGTTTTGATGAGATACGAGTGGAAGAGAAGAGGATGACAGAGATCATTGATGAGATATGAATAGGAACTATCTAAGCATTAGAGATGCTTGTTTTGTTCATTACTAAGAACATTTTGTAACAGAATTACATTGTAAGAGTTGTATGCTCATTTGGCCCCTAACAGGGTGTTGTATACCTTTAACAGGGTTGTTATTCCTTTAACAAGGAAATCTACTATGTAATATTCAGCTCCTAATAGGGCTAGGTCTCCTAATAGGGACACTATACTTTAGTGCATGCTTTTAGATACCATCCCCACTGGGGTTTTCCCTTGGCCAGGGTTTCCTTGACAAAAAATTATGGTGTTATGAGTATTGTGTTATTTTATTATGTTCTTTTCATTTATGCAAGCATATGGTTAATGTTTAATTGGTTGAAAAGTGTTAATAAGTGTTGTAATACTGATTCACCCCCCNTTCCCCCCCCCCCCCCCCCCCTCTCAGTATTACCTAATCCTAACAATTGGTATAAGAGATTTTGGCCCTTGGAGAAAAACTCTAATACCTTAAGGGAGATCAGAATGGATTTGGATAGTTTGCAAGAAAACTTTGATCCTGCACTAGAAGACCTTGACAAAGAAAAAGAAAAGAATGGAGAATTAAGATTCAACATTAGAAGAGATGAGAAATTTATAAAGAAACTTAGAGACTAGCTTGAAATTTCTAGAATTCAGAGATAGGATCTTGTGGTCTAGATAAAAGAAGATTCAGACAAACAAAATTCAGATCAGATGAAGCAACTTGAAGAAAAAAATGAAACTTTGAAACTTGAGACTGAAGCTATGAATAAAGAGATTCAGTTACAAAAGGATGCTAAGAACAAGATTGAAGAAAATTTGAATAGTGCATTAGAAAAAATGAAGAATGAGGCTAACAACTACAAGAGTAGGTATCTAGAACTAGAGAAATACAATCATATTATAAAAGGTGAACTTGTAGAGGAAAAGAAACACATTGAGAAAGTTCACACCAGCAGTGATTTGATTGATGAACAAAGAAAAAGATAGAAACCCAAAGGTGATATGACTGGTATTGGCTTCAATGAAGATGAATGCTCAAAGAATCAGGAAGAGAAATCTAATGCAAGGATTGATGCTAAAAATCCTACTATTGAAGAACCTAGAGAGAAGATCATACCTTTCAAAGTTAGATGCTTTGGTTGTCACATGTTTGGACACATGAAAAGAGATTGTAGAGGTAATGCCCCTTTTAAGACCTTTTTTGGTTATTTTTTTAATTATAATGGATATGGACACAAGAAAGAAGAATGCATGAAACCTAGTCAATCTGGATACAGACAAGACAATGAAAGAGAACCTATAGTGAAACCTACATGTTACAAATGTAATAACATTGGACACATTGCAAATTACTATAAGATGCAAGTAAATCAGGAAAGAAGACCTCCTGTATGTTTCAAATGCAATAATCTAGGTCATGCAGCAAATTTTTGCAGGGATAATGGAGTAAACAAAAAAAAAGTACCACCTCCTATGAATGCACAAAAGAATGGAAGTGATATTATTGGTAAGAGTGTTGCAGATTTGAAGAATGATTTTGACAATTGTTTTGAGAAAGGAGAAGATAACAGTAGTGGTAAGATATGAAATATCAAAGAAGCAAGTGAGACATTGGTTCAGGGATAGACAATAGATGCTACTAGATCTTTGCCTAATGGTAGAAAAGAAGAATTAACCTAATTGGCCGATCATGGCATTAGGGGGAGCATTAGATTGGATAAAGACATCAAAATATATCCTCCCCTGTAACTTGTGAATTGAGCTCATGTGAGCTTAGTTATGAACATGAATGACATCATGGAGTATATAGTTAAGAGTGCAACATCAGTTGATGCATATATTTTGATTGCAAGATCTACAGCCAACTGAGCAGTATTGGGAAAAGTGAACTTTTATAACTTAAACATTGTATAAATCACCATATGATGATCTATTTCCCTACCATTTGACAAAGAGTGAACTAAGGAGTTCAGAGAGAAGAAAGATTCAGTCTATCCTACATTTTCCTTGCATGATCGATTGAAGCGAAAACCCATAATTCAATGTGAAAGAGGTATTTAAACAATCTAGCTGTGGATGCACCTGTTATTTATGATGTTGTGGATCAACCTAGGTATAATTTCAAGAAACATTCATTCAAGTCTTGTGAAGAAGACCCCAAAGGAGCATTTTATCAAACACCCTACGGATTTTTACATGTAGAAGATATTAGGGCTTACATTCATTGTAAGTATGATATAGTAGGTATTGATGAAATTTCTACTGAGATGGAGTATATGACTGACAAAGGAATTATGAGATATGAATACAAACATATTGATCAGTTGAGCATTATGAAAATTCTGGATTTATATGAATTCGACGAAGAAGAATGGTTTAAGATATTGTTGATTACAGTACATGATCAGTTCATTTGGATAGGCGAGTAGTCTGTGAAGATATATAGTGATTTAATTCATGAGATTACTAGATTGGACAATATTGGAATCATTCCTGTTGTAGAAAAACACATGAATAAGCAAGTTGAAACCTAACACACTCAAAATGGGACATGCGATCAATGACTGTGAATGACACCTTTCAACAAGATGTGAGACAAATTTCTATGATACTTGGCTACAAATTATACTACAGCAGTAGACTTAATTTGGTATTAGCAGGAGTTATCATGATGGCATGGAGAATGGTGAAAAAAATTCAAGTACAACCTATGCAAAGTATTAGCACCAAAATTTCTGGAGAATGTAAAACTAATAAAGAAAGATAGAATGAAGACCTTCCAATTTGGCTCACTATTGGTACATATGTTCATACACATTGAACACAGATTCCCAAGAATGCACCCTAGTGGTTGGAAAATAGGGATACCTACTGGTATTCAAATCTCATAGAGCTACAGAATAAAAAATAGGACATGGGCTGATGGTGAATTATTTGGCATGATAAAAATCCTTCAGAGGTAGATGAAAGATAGATACATGATACCTGATGACATAGTTGTGAAGTACAAGGATAAAAAAATTTTCATGGTTGAAACTGATTGTGTATGCATTGAGGCAGTCACACCAAGGAAGAAATGGTGTTACCCTATGGGATATGAGGTAAGTTCAAAAGTACTGACTATGCAAGTTGAACATGTTCTTGCATCTGAGATTGATACATCTGAAGAAAGATGGGGAACCTTTGAGGATAAATCTACAAAGGTAAGAGAGGAATAGACTAGAGGTTTGAGGAAAAGGAAAATTGATAATATTGTGCATGAATGTGGTGTTAAGGTAGGAATGAAAGAGGAAGAGTTGAGGGAAGTAAAAAAAAAAATGGTAGAGAGATTTTCTAGATTGGTAGGTGCTAGTACTTCAGCCCTTCCACATCCTTAATTAGTGATGACAACTATTGCACCTACTGAAGACATTAATGTAGACACCTCCTCTCCATAATAGAAGACATTGCAAGCTGAAAATATTACTCCTGAGTAAGCAATAGAATTAGAAAGAAGACACCACCTAAGGAACCAAGCACTGTGAGAGAAGAGAAGAAAATTGAAAGTGAGAAACACATATGGAAGCCTGACTTGAAGATGATTGAGAAGAGAGCTATAGAGCAAGGTAAGCTAGTTACAATAAAAAAATACTATGACAAGTATGAGGAGATAGATAAACTTAAGATTGAAGATATTACGGTAAATCATTTACTTGTTTTCAAAAAGACTCTATTGGAAATTGAGGGTAGTGTACCTGAAGGACTATATGTGAGATTGGAGACTAGGAAAAATTTAGCACAAATTGAGGATGAAACAATCACAAATTAGGAAATTGACAATATGCTACCTGTGATATCTATACAAGAAAGGGACAAAATATTCAAAGAATTGAAACCTTTATTGAGAACAAAGATTAGACTACTGAAAATCATGGCAAGAAATTATGATGAAATCACTGAGGAGACTCAGAAAGCACTGGAGAAAATTTTAATGAACACTACTCCTGAGAAGACTCCACTTCCTAAAACTACTTTTCCTACACCCTTAGGAATAGGAGAAAGTTTGAAACCAGCTGAGGCAAGTACTGAGAAGAGAGAAGTTGATACACAAATAGATTTATATGTTTCTAGTGTACCTATGTCATTTGACACCTCTAATAATAAGAAGGACCCATTTGAAGGAAGTATGGACAACACAATTATTGAGGAAGTAGAGTAGAAAGAGGAAGAAGAGCATAAGAAAGAACAGAGTGAAGCAGTACCAGATGAAGGACATACAGGAAACCAAGAAAAATATGAAACCAAAATTGAGGTAATCACATCTTCTATCTCATTGAAGGCAAGGAAAGACAATCCAACAGATGTTGATGTTGATTTCATGGATGAATATGAGCTAGTAAAATTGGCTTTTACTGCACTTACCAAAGCCAAGGAGAGATCGGAGAAAAAAAAGGACAAAAAGGCTAAGGTAATAACCAAAGCAATTGATATTGTGAACAAATTTCTTCCACTACCTATTGTTTTCCAGCACAGAGATGATATTGAAAACCTGAAGTTAACACTTGATTAATTTAATGGTTATTATGAGAATTTGATAAAGATTGCAGAGGAGAAGGCAGAAAAGAACTACTTGGAAAAGAAGATATCCAAATTTTGCAAGTATATCTCATGGGACTTGAGAAATTTGAAAAATAATACTACAAATGCTAAGAGTTGCATTGGACATGGAAGGAATCTATTTAGTTACTACATGAATCCTATCAGGCGTGTTTAGAAAATTGAAGACATTATTGCCAAGGACAGGGAAACTTTGAACAGTATGATGGACAATTCTGAAACCTCTTCACAATCTATAAGAGAATTGGACAAGGAAGTAATATGAATTTTGGAAAAAATCCATTTATTGGATATTGAGAAAGGGAGAGTACTGACTAGATTCAATTTGCTAAAGAGTTTAATCACTTGTAAGCTATCTATAATTGAAGCACACTTATCAAATTTGGAGAAGACTGCAGATTCATTAACTAAATCTATACCTATAGAGTTGAAGGATGCAGAGACAACATCATTTTCATTGAATGGACCAATTCATGTTAGTCAACTATTTCTTAAGTCATGGAGTATAGAATGGAAGATCTTGGAAGATTCCTTTCAAGATATTGTGAAACTAGTGAGCAAGCACTAATTTTATTACTTTCTATGCACCTTTGTCATTGTTGTCAAAGGGGGAGAAGAGAATAAAAATTATTGGGAGAAGAGAGAAGAGTAAAAAGAATAAGGATAAGGATAAAAATGTATAAGGGAAGAAGAGAAAAACAAAATAGAAGAAGGAGAGACAGTTTTATTTTGTTGGAACACTTAGTCATTTTTTTGTTAAGTGTTTCCATCAATGCCAAATGGGGAGATTGTTGGAAAGTGATCTAATTTGTGTATTATGATTCATTTTTTGTTGTTTTTTTATGGAAACACATCTGGGTTACAGATTGATTCCTATAAATTTAAGTTTTGGTGACTCTGAAATCAACTAAGTATAGAAGCAGAGATACAAAGGTATTTTGGGTATTGAAGATCGAGATTGATGAGTTAAGTAAAGTGAGCTTAAAGGAAGATAGTATGGGGTATGTGTGACCTCCATCTAAGATCTATTCCTTTTTAGTAATTTTTATAGAAAGTTAGAGAGATTTGAAGACAGACAGACAACAGTAGAACAGTGATACATAGCAGCTGGACATAAGCGATGATTCAGAGAGTATGACGTGGAATCCTGGCAATCAGAGTTGGATTATGATTGTTGATAACCTATACTTTGAGTATGCAGGATCTATGAAAATGCATTTGATATTTTTTTTATTAAATGTATTTTGTATTGAGAGTCGACTATGTAATATTTGGTTAAAGAGAGTCGACTTGGTTAAGAGAAAAGATATATAAATGGAGATCTTTTTGTAGAGAAAAGATATTGATAGATGATTGGATGGATGATATTTTTTGAGGAGATATGAATGGAAAAGCAGAGGATGACAAAGATCATTGATGAGCTATGAATAGGAACTATCTAAGCATTAGAGATGCTTGTTTTTTTTCATTACTAAGAACATTTTGTAACAGAATTACATTGTAAGAGTTGTATGCTTAGGTGGCCCCTAATAGGGTGTTGCATACCTTTAATAGGTTTGTTACTCATTTAACAATGAAATTTACTATGTAATATTCAGCTCCTAACAAGGCTAGGTCGCCTAACAAGGACACTATACTTTAGTGCATTCTTTTGGGTACCATCCTCACCTGGGTTTTCCCTTTGCCAGGGTTTCCTTGACAAAAAAAATGGTGTTATGAGTACTGTGTTATTTTCTTATCTCCTTTTCATTTCTGCAAACATATGGTTAATGTTTAGTTGGTTGAAAATTTTTAATAAGTGTTGTAATACTGACTCATCCCCCTCTCAGTATTACCCAATCCTAACATCTTTTGACCAACTAAGGGTTTTTCCTAGGGTTAAAAATGACCCTTAGCCATAGGTATATCAAATGGGTTACCTAAAAATGGCCCAATCACACCCTTAGGTACCTTTATAGCCTCCTAAACTTTCCTTAAAATCTTACCCACGAAATCAAGTAATAAGACCAAACCTGAAGCTCCCTAACCAAGAGATTTACATGGGGATTAATTGAGGTACTAACCTAGGTAGGTGGGAACCCAATCATCAAGTGGACATGTCATGGACACATGTACACAACACAAGTGTCAAGTGACACACACATATTTATACATCACTAGAAACATGGCATATCAACTTGGGCACATTTCACTTGAGAATTAAATATATAATTTACAATTTTGAAATAAATACAATCAAACACACATTTACATTTACAAAATTTAAACATGATACAATGAGGTCTTGTCTCTCATTAGACGCAACCTTGGCTTTCACTGAATTTCACATAGACCTGGGTTTGGTTCCCTGATTTTAGTACCATGGTCTTATTCCCTGCACACTAAATCTGAGTATTAGTATTCCAAGAAGATATAATAAATATCGTAATGAAATATACATTATTCAAAAAAATTTATGAAACATCTACCAACTCCATTTAACTCCTAAGTTCATAAGCATTTATAAAATCATTTAAACATTTAAATTTTATAAAATAAAATCATTTTTCATCATAACTTAATCAAATCTCAATTTCTAGTACTTCTCATATCATCATTAATCCATCACATAATCATAATGTTTTCCCAGTCAGATATCTCATAAAGAAAGATCAACAATAATAATATAATCTAGTCCATCATGCACATCATAGCATGAATCTAGCATTAAAATGATCAATCCATGATATATATATAAAAGTGTATAGTGCATCAAAACATAACATCAAATGTTGTCTAACAAAAGAAGAAATCTAGAAAGCTATGATGGGGTCAACGTGAGGCCTCACATCCTCCCCAATAGGCATGAAATTCCTCAGGTGGAGTTCATTTAAAAGATGGGGATATTGTGCTCTCATCTATGCTATTTACTCCCATGATGTTGGAACCTCATCATAGAAATCCCACTAGACCTTATCCTGGTCCATCTCTTGGCCTCGAAGGGTGAGCGACCAATGTTCCAAAATGTGAATGGGATCTTAGAATAGCAATCCATCTGACTCCACCTATAGCCTCTATAGCCAAGGTTGGGTATCCTACCTAGCAGTTATCAACCACTTCAAAAACTCTATCGGAGTTACCCATATCCCCAACAGTGGGCTCTGGTGCTTATGTATGCTGACTACCTGCCTGGGGGAAATCTCTAGGTAAGTGCCTCGTAGCACCACAAGAGTAGCATGGTCCTTGTGTTTCTATCTAAATACCCTAAGGTCTAGAGAACTGTGACCCTCCTTACCTACTGAAGCCACTAAAACCACCCCTGGAGGATTGTTGAGTACTAACTTGGGGTGTATTAGGTGCTTGTGACCTCTGAATTTGTTGAGTCTACTGCTAAGGTAGAGGGGGTTTGTAAGACCCCAATAAATTTCTATTATTATTATTACTACCTGTATCATCTTAAAATGGAATCACTTCCATTTGGATGAGTTTAGCACCCTTGTTTAGTATGTTTGCATAATAGATTTGCATTTTTACATGTTTAGGTGAAATTAGGGTTAGGATCTTATGGATCCTC
>MU225234.1:2350925-2361382 GCA_018584345.1 Thuja plicata | reverse complement strand
AACTTAAGACCACATTTATTACACCTTGGGGAACATTCTATTGGGTCATGATGCCTTTTGGATTAAGAAATGCGGGAGCTACTTATCAACGTGCCATGACTTTGATTTTTCATGATTACATTCATAATATTTTGGAAGATTATGTAGATGATATCTTGGAAAAATCTATACAAAGAGAGGATCATGTGTTTATTTTAAGACAAATATTTGATAGAATAAGGAGTTACAACATGAGGTTAAATCCTAAGAAATGTTCTTTTGGAGTTGATTTGGGCAAGTTACTAGGATTTATTATCTCTAAACGAGGCATAGAAGTTGATACTAAAAAGATTGATGCTATTGTTAACATGCCTCCTCCTAATAATATTTCTCAATTGCGTAGTTTACAAGGTAAAATACAATCCATTCATCACTTTGTTTCTAACTTAGCCGATAGGACTATTCCTTTCACTTCTTTACTTAAAAAAGATACTATCTTTTCTTGGAATCAGGAATGCAAAAGATCTTTCGAACAATTCAAAGAATATCTTACTAATCCTCCTATCTTACAACCTGCTCAATTCAATAAACCCTTTTATCTATATACTTCTGCCACTTCCAATGCAGTGAGGGCATTGTTAGCTCAACATGATAATGACGGAAAGGAATGACCAGTATACTATATTAGTCAGACCTTGTTAGATTATGAAACACGGTATACTCAACTAGAGAAACAATGCTTGGCTTCAGTTTATGCTTGTCAGAAACTCTGGCATTACTTGCTCAATGTTGAGGTCAATATGATTGTTAAATTCGATCCCCTAAAACATCTTTTCTCAAAAATAGATCTTTTCGGTCGCTTAGCAAAATGGGTAATGTTGCTCACGGAGTTTGATCTCAATTTCATTCTTCAAAAATCAATTAAAGGAAAAGCTTTAACTGATTATTTAGCTAAAGCTCCTTGTCCTCATGCTAATACAACTATTACGTCAGTAGAATTCCCTTATGAGAATATACTTGCGATCAAACAAGATGATACTTGGGAGTTATATTTTGATGGCTCTAGGTGTAAGACAGGTTCTAGGGTGGGCATCATCTTGATTCCTCCTACAAAGAAACCCATTCCTCTATCATATAAATTAACTTTTCCTTCTACCAACAACATTGCAGAGTATGAAGCTCTTATAGCTGGTCTATGAGTAGCTTCATCTCTTCACATCCAAAACCTATAAATTTATGGAGATTCACAATTGATTGTAGAACAAATCAAGGGAGGTTATCAAACTAAGAATGATAAAATGGCACAATATCAAGATTTAGCTCTAGATATTCATTCACAATTCTCTTCTTACACCATACACACTTTACCTCGAAAGGATAATCGACATGCAAATGCCATGGCAAGCGCGGCTTCCTTGGTTTGTCTTGAAAATAATGATGAAGACTTTCAATTTACTATACACACTCTTAAACTCCCTGCAATTTTTGATAAGACTATTGTTAATTGTTGTAATTTGCATTCCGAAGAATGGTATTCACATATTTTTCTTTCTGAAAGATAATACTTTTCCAGAATCAGCAACAAGGAACACACATAATCGTATTAGAAATCTTTCAGCTCGTTATATCATTTTAGGAGAAACCCTTTACAAGAATTCTTATGATGGATTACTATTAAGATGTCTTAACAAAACCAAAATACCTGTGGCTTTAGCAGAAGCTCACTCTGGTTCTTGTGGGGGACATTTTGGTGGGAAATCTTTGGTTAAAAAACTCCTTAGAATGGGATATTACTGGCAAACAATGGAACAAGATTACTTTACATTTGTCAAGAAATGTCCTCAATGTCAACAACATGGTAATTTAATCCATGCTCCTACTCGTGAGCTTCGTAATCAAGTTGTTCTGTGGCCTTTTAGCATTTGGGGTTTTGAGCTTATTGGAAAAATTTCCCCAACTTCCTCTCAAGGACATATGTAAATTCTCGCCGCTACAGATTACTTTACTAAATGGGTAGAATTTATTCCTCTTCGTTCTACTACTTCTGATGTTATCTATGATTTCATCCTTAATCATATTATAGCACGATTTGGTATTCCTTCAACGATAGTTTCGGATAATGGTACATCTTTTAAGAATAAAGAAGTCACAAAATTCATGGAGAAATATCGTATACAACATAGATTTTCTACTCCTTATTATCCTCAATCTAATGGTCAAGCTAAAGCATCGAATAAGGTTATTGAACAAATATTAAAGAAAATAGTTAACAAACACGTGAAATATTGGCATACACAACTTACCTATGCCTTGTGGGATTATCAAAATAGTGTCTGTATAGCCACTGGCACCTCACCTTACAATCTTGTTTATGGAACTGATGCCATCATGCCTTTGGAATTGGAAATACCTTCTTTACGTGTTTCATTTCATGGGATCATTGACAAGGATACTTTCCTTCAACAACGATTACAAGAATTAGAAATTTTAGATGAACAACACATAAATTCTTTGGAACACATTAAAGCTTACCATAAATCACTCCAAAAACAATATAATCATAAGGTGATTGAACAGAAATTTTCGGTAGGTGATTTAGTCCTATATGAGAATCAAAGAAATGTGAATGCTTTACCAAGTGAAAAAGGCAAATTTAGTCCAAATTGGCTTGGACCCTTTGTTGTAATTGAGGATTTCACATCAGGTGCTTATAAAATTGCTAATATGAATGGTGTTCCTCTCAGGGAACCTATTAATATTATGCATCTCAAACAATATTATCCCTAATATATCTTTTCTTTCTTTATGTATGTATGTGTTCCTTATAAAATAATTACTTTATAAGTTATGAAAATTATAATGCATTCATACATTTCTTCCTTCTTTCCTTTATTAATTTTTATGCATGGATGAAAGTAAAAGTAATCAATCGTAGAACTAATTGTTCTCAAAACAAAGTCTTCTTTATATTTAAACTTTTTAGAGTTTGGTACATATGTGGCACAAGTGCCATATCTATCAGTCTCTCTCCCTATGCTCTGAAGGTCAGTGGTTCCCAGCTCTCTCGGATCTATGATGTGAGGCAGAGGATCTCAGAATGGTAGTCCATGAGCGACTCCTTGACATGCTCATCTCGTGGATCTTCTCTCGGGCTCTCTCTAGGTCAGCCGTCACTTTCTCTTATCTTTCCTTGCACATCCTCAACTCTCACTAAACACATAGGAAGATATGTGCATGTCTTTCGGGATCCCTTCGTCCTGCAAGGGAATCTCTCTCGCCAACTGGAAGTCGGTAGGATAGGCATGTATCCTTCAGAACTTCAAATACAAATCTCCTCCACTCCGCTACGCTTCCTACAAAATTCACATATAAAACTTCTTTAAATCTCTATTCTAATCCAAATCTTTATTCAAAAAAATTCTAATCAACTATGTCATACCTGGATCCCCTGCCTGGGCATCACTAAAGGATCTAGATGGTGGGGCCATGGAATGACTTCTCTCTCCTCATTCCCTCAGTCTAGGCCTCAGTGGTGGCATCTCTGTATGCACTCGAGGAGGTTGATGTGATCTCAAGGGAGTAACATGGATTGTATGAACACCGGTCCTAGTACTATGGTCTGGGGGCATCTCCTCTACTCTCTCCTCTGCTCTCTCCTCCTCCATAGGATCTCCCTCGAGGGGAGGCTCCTCCTCATCTCCCATATCCTCCTCCTCTCCTACTGGTATGTCCTCTCCTTGGTGATTCCTCTCTCGACCTAGATCACCTATGGGGTAGTCATCAGGAAAGAGAGGATGGGTCCCTTATAAACTCCAGCATCTGATATACTCTCTGCTCACACCAGCATAGGATAGCTCGGGATCTACCTCTATATCCTCTGTCTCCTCTATATTACTATCAATGATATCAGCTATTGTCGGTCGACATTTGGCACCGGGTCTCTGATAGTATCTCACTGGGTGTGCATACCCGGGTACTACCTGAGGGACTCCCTGTATCAAACCAAACTACCTCATCACCCTATCATAATAATAAGGCATCACGACATGCTAGGTAGGGCCCTCTAGCAGCTTGTGCTACTGTGAGTGTCTCAACTACTGTCAGGTATCAGGCAACTCCATCATCTAACAATATGGTCTCCAAATCACATCAGTCCCTGCTATATGGTCAAAGCATACCCTCGAGTAGAGGATATCTCTGTGCTGCCAGACACTAGCCAGCAGATAGGCATAGACTCTCAGTGCACTCACATCTATCATCATAGGAATACCCTATGGTTGTGTGCAGGCATAGTGCTCAAACATCCACACCTGTAGTAATGTGCACACTGTAAGACTCTCCCACTGAAATCTCACCAACTGACTCAACTCATGATAAAGATGAGCCAACATGCTGCAGCCCCATGAGACAATGACTCTGTCATTCTCCATCCTGCGTATGAGATGTGTGAATGGTGCTGGAAAAATTTTACCCTTTGTGTTGGGCACTACAACCAAGGCAATAATACAAAGCATCACTCTTCGTACCAAGGGTGTCGGACCTGCTAGTATGGCTGCCAATGATATCTGATCTGATTGGGTCCTCATCTATGCTACCCATCCCAAACAGTACTCCATATCTACAAAAACCTCAGATGAATCCTATGGTCCTCTTGGTCTGACAGGCTCACCTCAGACTAGAAGCCACAGGATCCTATACACATCCTCCAAGGTGATGGTGATCTCACCTGATGGAAGATGAAACGAGCATGTATCCTCGTCCCATCTCTCTATCATGGCTGATATCATCGACCAATGAAGCCTCAGCTATGGTAGAACTTCCACCCAATACAGTCCCACATCTCTCAATAACTGAATCTCCTCTGGTTGTAGCTCAGAGACACTCCTTCTAACAGATATGAGTATCCCTCCGAAGGGATGCTCTCGTAGACGAACTGGATCCTGCAAGCACAGACATGAACCATATCAGACCTTCTGAATCTACTAACTTCAAAATCTACCTGACCTAGATAGGGTCAACCTTATTAGGACAGGGTCAACCTTTATGGGATAGGGTTGACATTTATGTGTCAGGGTCGACATTTAAGGGTCAGGGTCGACCTTTATGGGTCAGGGTCGACCTACTCCCCAACAAGGACATAACCTTCCTAGATAAGGTCGACCTTAAAGGGTCAGGGTCAACCATATTGGGTTAGGTTCAACCTTCTTAGGTCAGGGTCGACCTTCCCTATAAAAACATAAAAATTTCAATCACAAATACTAAAAATAGGCACTTACCTTGGGCAAAGGCTGTCTACTAGCTAGGCACTCTCGCAGGACCTCCATGCGGCTCGCTCAAAACTCCTCTCTCTTTGGCATCCTATCTCCTTTCTCCAACTCTATAAATGGTAAGAATGAGGAGGTAAGTATCTCTTTCTCCTATTTATAGGCTATAAATTAGGGTTTTTCTAGGGTTTCATCTCAAATTATTTAGGTTAAACTCAAATTTTCCTTCTATATGCATTTAGATAGACATTCACTCTTTTCATCATAACTTGAGTTTAGTAGCTCCATTTTTAGTACCGTTAGAAGCGTCGGAATCATGATTCAGATGCCAAACCTCTTGAATAAGTTTGGGAAGGTTTAGGAAACTTATAACTAGTTTAGGAAAGGACTTTTCAACATGCATATTCAGTATATAGAACTCACCTTATCACCCTGTTTTACCTTCCATAAATTGGTAAGTCGAATCAGGGGGGGCATAAGGGGCTCTATATACTTCTCAAGATCATCATAGTAAGATATAGGTGTTCTTTGGAATTTCATTAACCTTGTGTGCTGCAGGTTGCGGATACTAATGGTTTCTTGTAGGATCTTCACATTGAGGACTTGGCTATATCCTTTTTATACTTTATGATGATTTCTTACTTTAGCTTGCATATTCATGTAGTATCATATCTAAGCTAAAGTGGGGTCTAAATTTATTGTTTTAAAATGGAAGCACTTCCATTTGGATGAGTTTAGCACCCTCGTTTAGTATGTTTGCATAATAGATTTGCATTTTTACATGTTTAGGTGAAATTAGGGTTAGGATCTTATGGATCCTCCTAGGTTTTTCCTCTCCATGGCTCTTCTTTCTAGGTAGGACATATGTATTGGTCCTCCTAGGCCTCATCTTACTCTCTCTCCAAGCCTTTTAGGCCTTCTTAACATTCAGACTCATTCCCTTACCTTCCTAGGTCCCCGATTGACCTGGGAGCCTTTCTGACACATCCTGCTGACCTGCCTGAAAACTCAGGATAGGGTCAAGGTCGACCCTGTCCTAGGATAGGGCCAAGGTTGAACCTATCCTAGCTTAGGGTCAAGGTCAACCCTATCCCTTGATAGGTTATGGTTCCCATTTCCAGATCTGTAGCTTATCGAGGTCTGAAACTTGAAATAGGTCCCCAGGTTCGGATGCGGAACTATTTTCTCTGATATTTGAATTAATATGTTTTCTCCTTGGTTGTAAAATGTGATTGGACCATGATTCAATGTGAAATTTGAATTTGGATCCATTTCATTTCCCTACGAAACCTATATTGAAATCTCTATATAAACACTCTCTTTTGCCTTCATTTGATTATGAAATGAGATGAAACGAAATCGAGAGATTACATGATGGAATGATGAGGCAAGAAATTAAGAGGATGATATAGAAGGAAAAGATAGGAGGACATATCATCATCTTCAATCAAAATCATTCTTCAAAGGCAATTTATTGTGGATCTTCATTGAAGCAAGAAGGCTTTCTTTCTAGATCTACCATCTTCAACATTCAAGCATTCAAAGGACATTATCATGGGGTAGAAATTATGGATTGTGATTTGATAGGAATAATTTAGCCTTGGGGGCTTGGTATTCTTTCTTTATCATATTCAAATCTATGCATTACTTTCTCATTTCCATGTTATTTTAGGATTGTTAATCTAGAAGATTAGATCTTGATATTGCATGTTCAAAAGACTCTTTCCAAAGAGCAACACACACACAATATACATTCTATATACTTAGCTATTCATGGAGGTGGTAACCACCAAAATGGGGGTTTGACTAAGGCAAAACCCTATATAGCCACCCCAAAACCCCCTTTTCAGATATTTGCAGGTACAAGATAGAGAATCTGAGGCCAAATCTAGATACCCTTTTCGGATTTCTTTCAGACTGTGTGAATAGGGACACTTTCAGAGTTGAGCAGATCGAGTTAGAAAAAGTGGTACAAGGTCGACCTTTTTCATAAGACGGCATCGGAACAAAAAAATATTTATGGGTTTTGTTCGTCTCTGCGTTCCAGTTTGGTATCAACTATCAGCATCTCCAGAAATAGTCTATAGAACTTAGAAAATGAGTTTTTCTAGATCTGCTATGTCATGAGGTAGGCATCTTATCACATCTTTCTATACATGCTCTTTACCATCCTTTTGATCAATATAATTAAACGTAATATCCTGAATTTGGACATAGGATTTCCCTTCATTATACAAATCTTATTGAGGAGATCTAGGGCATTCAAAAACCCTCCAAATTTAGATCTCACACTACCCTTCTAATGTGATTTCTGAAAGCCTAAACTCTACGGTATGAGATTTTGGTTCTGAGACCGATCTCGTGAATCATGTCCTCTACCCTGAACCTCTTTGGAAATCAAGGCCTTTTCTATGACCCCTCAAAGGTTCCATGGTTTTTCCGTACACACTGGACTATATATAGATGCATTCAACCCCTTTACAATCAACCCCTTTACAAAATGGTTGACCCTGAGCTTCTCATCTCTCATGTACTCCACCTACAGTAGAAGGTCAAGGAACTTACTCTCATACTGCATGACGGTGAGTCCCCTTTGCTAAAGGTCATGGAACTCATCTATCTATTGCTATCTATAGTGCTTAGATAGGTAAAAGTCTCTGAATCTCTCTAAGAGAGTGCTCCTTGTGAGGGTGTCAATAACTATATTACTCTTAAACTTCTATGTCCTCCACCAAGTAGAGGTTTTCCCTCTCAGAAAGTGGATAGAAAAGTGTGCCCTTGTGTTTCTCCTATAAGGGCGCAATACAAAAAACCTCTCGAGACTCAAAATAAATGCATCAGCCTCAATCCCATCTGTGGCTCTTAAAAAAGGTGGTGGATTAAGGCGTAGTAGCTCCCTAATATGGTCCCTTGTATCATGGGGTGCTCTCTCAAAAGCCGGAGTGACTAACTTTGGAGGTGGAATATGTACTGACCCACCCTCATGGTTAGTGTGCTCCTCCACAATCCTAGGTGGGTGACTTCTAATGCACTCACACGCAGCACCCCTGGGTCATGCCTGCTAATCACCCTGTGATATGTTACCCAAAATGATCCTAACCAAATTTTGAATAGCATTAAGTACATATTTATTA
The DNA here is from genome assembly GCA_018584345.1 of Thuja plicata. NCBI lineage: Eukaryota > Viridiplantae > Streptophyta > Pinopsida > Cupressales > Cupressaceae > Thuja > Thuja plicata. Next base: position 2,353,005 of record MU225234.1, on the reverse strand, counting down.
GGGTTGGTTGGTTTCTCAAGAGGAGTTGTCTACTCCTCTCTAACACCCCCTACATCCTACTCTACTAGAACTCATTCCGCAGTGGCACGTTTACGGCCTTGTCCACGGGTGTGAGCTTGCTGTGTTATTGGAGGAATCCTACAAAAATATGAAAAGAGTATAAGTTGAAGGTAATGTTGTGGTTTTGAAAATAATGTTTAACGTTGTTGCAATTGTATTTTCTAAGTTTGAAATATTTGTTAATGTTGAAACAATGTGTTTTAAATTTATGAAACATGGCTCTAATACCAAGTGTCATGCCCAAATTTTTTGTACAAAATGCAACAACTTTTTTTAAAGTTTAATTAAAGTCTTAAAGAATATAGTTAAGAGGTTAACCAAGTTTACTAAGCAAAGACAATGTATGCAAGGTTGGAGTGTTAGGTTATAATAGTAACAAGAACCATGTGCAGGGTTAAGGGGAATCATGAACGCACATCAACATCCCCAACCCTAAGTTAATCTCCTATGTTTTAAGTTGTTTACAGACACTAGCTAGGTACTTGACCTAACCATACCATGAGTGAGGAGATGTACCATAAAAGGGTTATCCAAGTTCATTTTACTATGATTACCCCTATAGGCTATACGTCTAGTATGACATAATAAAATTTATTTGTTCCCTAATAGAGTTTGACGATGTGAGAAATATTCTCTCTAATTTCTTTAAAAGCTTAATTAAATACTTTAACAATTTTATTATTTACATGCTCCTGAATCTATAAAAATATCCTTTATTACAACATTCACAATTGTATAATGACTATGCTCCAAAATCCAATTCAAGGATAGATAATTTAATTTAAGTTACGATGAACCATCTATATCTTAATTAATGGAAATATATTAATTAAAAGTTGAACCGTAACATTATTTTTATAATGACCATTATACTTGCCGCATATATTGGCCACATAAAAATAACATTATCAAGTTGGGTGCATTCAACAACACTTAACTAATATTATCTAGATTTTAAATTTATCCTAATTAAAACTTCACTTAAAAATTCTCCCTCCATAATCATTTACCTAACGCTTATATGCAAAATAAATTGCTAATTTACATCCCAAAAAAATAACTTATAAAATACTCATTTAAAAATTTCTAAAAGATTAATATTTAACAACTTGGTTAATTTAAATAATCTAAGCTTCGCTCAATAGTTTGTGTTTCGATGCAATAATGATTTAATTTATCTTTATAAATTAAACCAACAAATCGCTAAATTACCTATCTGATATTTAATTGGAAACTTAATTTAAACTTCATTCTCTATTAAATATAAATCACCATATATTTAAATTACCGTAGTTAATAATAGAATTAAATCTTGAAATTCAATAGTATATTGTCATTTTAATTTTAAATCAATAGTTTACTAAAAAATAAGTTAAATCAAATGTCCATTAATTTCTCCCATTAAGATATTTGATCCACTAAAATTGCAAATCGAATATATATAATGATTATAATATTAATAAATTAATCTTAAAGAACTACTATTTAATAAAGTAGTTATTCAAATTTTATAAATCAACACTAGGTTGGAACATTCATCTTTTAATTTAATTAGATCTATAATAATATTCCACATTCTAAATTCCCACCTAAAATTTCAAATTTAATTTAACCAAGGTTTTCATAGTTCATTTAAAAACATTAATTAAATTACAAAACCATCTTGGATTTAATTCTATATGATTAAGTTGAAAAGCGATGAAAGAAAATATTATTGATAATAAGGTTAAAATGATTTTCCCTCCAAAAGAATTGTTTAAATCATTCCCACAAAAAATACTTCCCATTAAACAATAATAATAATAAGTCAACACTCTCCTTGAAAACCCTATCCCTAATTTGAAATTAGGGTTAGGGGCCAAAATAAGAGGAGACAAAAGTGATAATTTTCTCTTCTTTCAGTTCTCTTTATCTTTCCATTCTATTCTAGAAACCCGAAGGGTTATATATATTTTTTGGTTTTTGTAGGTATGGAGGCTATGGGCTCTCATGGAAGACTGAATATATATAAATATATATA
>MU225234.1:2324975-2335229 GCA_018584345.1 Thuja plicata | reverse complement strand
TATATATATATATATATATATATATATAATGCAAGATTGGTCTTACACCCTGGATGCTCCTGCATCAGTGTATATGTCTGTATATGTATATGTACATGTATATATGTGTGCGCTCCCCTGCGCGTGCGCGCACACACACACACTAACATTTTTTTATAACAAATATTTATCGGACATATGTACATAGAACATTATTTTTCTAAGGTATTTTTTTTAGATTTTATTTCTCTTGAAAGACTTGCCTTGTATACCTAGTTTTGGGTCATGAAAACTCTATTCCTAGAGATATTATTGTATATCCTTTTTCCATATATCCTACTATTTAAATTTTTCCAATTCACTTTCAACATTTAATTAATATAATTTATTGTAGCTACATCACCTAGCACCATTAGTCTTCTAAAGTATAGAGTTAAAATTGTATACCTTGTAGTTCAATATTTACTATATGTTTAGAACTCAACCTCATTTAATGAGCATGTTGTACATAATACTAAAATTGTTTTCAAGTCTTTTTCTCATTGAGTTGCCAAATTTCAACAATAATTTCATTTCGGGCTATTTTGTTATAACATTATGTTATCTTAATAAAATATATCTATAGAAGTGTTCATAATGATGTCAATATAATCACAATTATATCTTTGATCTACAAAAATGTTTTGAAAGTAGAAATTAAAACCCTAAAATCATGGATTATTAAACAACTCTTATTTCACGTATCAGTACATTCATCTAGTTGCCTTATTTTCATACTCTTTCACTCTAAATGATTTGTATACACTTTTGTTTTATTTCTTCTCTTCATTCTTTGATTTGATCTCCTCTAGATTTTTGCCACATATTTTTCTAGGTTAATCACAAGATTGAAACTTATTGTCTTACTTTTGAATGATTGAATGTTCTTAGCTTTCATTCTCCCCTTCAAAATCCCTCATTATTATCCTCAAAATTTATTATTATTTTATGCAATTATAAGTATTTTCTATTTTGTGCAATTTTTATTTAGTGAAAACACTTTCCTTTAGCCTCTATGAATTTTAGGTGAAAGTCTTTAATCTTGGCTTTCCCATAATAATTTAGGGATTTCTTCTTTTTATTGACCTCCTTTTCTCTATAATCAACAATTTCTTTTTCTTTTTCGCAAATCCATGTGATCACATGAAGCCCTTCTTACAACTCCTTAGGAATATTTGACATCTTTTATTATTGTTCCTTATTCTATTTTTTGAAACAAAAACTAAGACTTGAGAATTATAGTAGGACCGGACTAGTGATCTCATCTAGTTGGTGAGGTTCTAGCTTGACATTGTGGTATTATCCTAAGAAAAAAATAAACTTTCCATAAATTTACAATAATTTTACCTAAGTGATAATGTTTAAGGAAAAATTGGTGATTTTAAAGCGGATCATTTGGAGTACATATAATAGAGGTGAAGATAAATTAAATCACTTTCTAGAAGTTAGGCCCCTTGGTTTGTTCAATAGAGATCAAAATACAGAAATAGTCATTATATTTGATATTTATGTGGACATACTATAATCTAATAGTTATACATATAATTGACATAAAAATGATTTATATTCTTTAAATGTGTTGTCTTAATTCTTGATTATTTGTCATCTCATACATATTTGATGGTTATGACAAATTAGGTTGATTACATAAATGTAATCCATAGAAACACAACCCAAAACCTTTGGCATGTTGGTTGATAGATGATAAACATTTTATAGAAACCTTAGCACTTAAATGACTAAATTTGAATTTGAAAGCATAGGAATGGGACTACAATCATAGTTTAGTTGAGAATATAGAATCAAGACGTAATTGGTTCTAAGATGAGCAATGTATCAAAAATGACCAATTGAATAATAAGACCATACATTAGAAACATCTATACAAAATAATATAAAATTAATTATATATATGACACTGTGTACTTTTGTCCTCTCTCGAATCAAAGCTACAAAATGTCAATAAGTATTTCATGCCCTTTATTTTAATAAATGCTAAATGGAAAATGTTTCAAATCTTTATACTAATTGTCTCAGTATTTTATCATTGAGCGAACGCCTATCCTGGGAATAATAATAAAGATTGTGGCCATAAAACTTGACAATTAAGCCTTATCCCTTGGAAAAAAGAGAGGTCTATAAAGATTTGATTGGAGTGCTGATCTCAACAAAGGAAAGTTGGTCAATAAAATATTTATTAAATTTGAAGGTTGACGACATTATGACAGATGAAGTCGATGAGATATTTAGCTGTAAGTGAAATTGACATGTTGCAATTTAGAATACAACAAAGTTGACCTAAGGAAAATATAGCATGAGCTCAATAAAGGTTGAGGTAATCTTTGGAATTATTTACGGCTTGTTTGATGGAGATCCACAACTTTCTCTTTCTTTACCTTAAAAACTATGTTTTCACAACTGTTATTGATTAAAAATTTGTTGGACTCTTGGGATTCCTGAAAATTCAAAGAAATCACAGATACCCAGGATGAACTTTTAGCCATTACACCACTTGTGTTATCCCATTGGATTGCTAACGTGAATCCCTAGGGTTTGAAAAAATAACATAATTGAATATTCTAATGATTACAGCACAGAAAATGTAATATAGTTGTCAGATTTAGAGTTGTTTATTCTCCTCTATTATTCAGTCTCCTGCCTCTGGATTATATTATATTCACTTTGTGATATTAGATTCTTCTTTTCTCTGACGTTAAGTTGTGAAAATCTAAGGATATTATCTGTAAATGTTGCTAATTTCTTCATTCCTCTGCTGTATTTTGAATAGAGAAAATAGTAAACATTCATATTATTTCGAATTTGCATGTCTACACTCTACTGAAGATATGTTTATGTTAGGGAGAGACTTGTTTTTCTTATATTATTAGTATTCTTCGATCAACGAGACTATATATTTAGATTTCAAAGGCATTCTTAACTGGATTTGTTTTTCCTTAATAAGAATGATTTCTTTATAAATTTGTTCTATGTTGATGAGCTAAAGGGGTTCTATAATGAATGGTTCATAAATACAGAAGGTTTTGTAAATGGTGTAGCAAGCTAAGTGGGCTTAACCTTGAAGGAAATTCCATGGATAAGCGTGATTGAGTTGTAGTATTGGGACGGGTGACCTCTCATGAAGGCTGAATGCTTCACCTTTGTGAGTGTAACCTAGATGCAATGAGTGGTAAATGTTTCATTCATTCTCATGAGAGATGGGTTCTTGTGAACCCCTAATCATGAAATATGTGTCAATGAGTTTGATTCAAAAAGTACACAATTGAATTGTGATAGCAATGTCACAATTATTCCAAGTTATTTTCAGTTCCATTCTCTAATATTTTAACTCTTTTAGTAAAAATATAAAACATAAATAATATATAAACAAGTGGTAAATGTTTTTAAGGTTTCGCTTGGAGTATGACCCATATTTATCTTTATTTACTCTTTTTTATTTCAATTCTTATATATTTATTATTTAGTTATCCTTATTACAACCTCATTCAGAATTACTTAAACTCTTTCACTCATTGTCTCACAATTATGATTTCAACTCTTTTAATACAAATATAAAACATAAATAATATATAAACAAGTGGTAAAGTTTTTTGTTAGGTTCCGCTTGTGATATGATCCATATTTATCTTTATTTACTCTTTTTTATTTCAATTTTAATATATTTATTGTTTAGTTATCCTTATTACAACCTCATTCAAAATTATTTCTACTCTTTCACTCATTGCCTCACAATTATGATTTTACCTAGGACTCATTTATGAATGGCTTAGGATTGACTTGCTTCAATCTTGGGGTTTGTGGAAATGACCCTAAAATTTAAAGGTCAAATTCCTCATTTTGACTTTTCCAAGTCCTTCCAATTAGTTATTATGAGCTAACTCAACATGCACATTTGTGAAACATCTTTTTATATATTAAGATTCAGAGACATTCATTGTGCTTAATTACATAAGCATAAGGAGAAAAAATAGAGAATATCAAAACTTCTAAATTAATAAAGAATTAAGCCTATGTCACCATCATATCTAGGTGATTTTTATTTTCATTTATATTCTTTTAAATAGAACTATTTGGCATTAATGTAACAACCAAAAGAGGTTTGAACTAAGAGAAATCATTCAACTACTAATTTTACACACTCATAAACATTGTCCTCAAACACCACCTTCACTAGTTCATCTATTTTACACACTCATCTATGGTAGATCAAGTTAGTAACAATAAAGATAAAATCCATTATGCTCACAAGTAATGTGTAGATCTTTATAAAATGACATATTAAATATCTACATTATCATTTAATTATCAACCAACATAAATTTATTTTCTACACATCTAGAAAGATTATTCCATCATCAAATCTAAAGATAAGTTCCCCTCTCCCTTTTATTAAATTATTAATTATTTATTTTATATGTGCCAAATATTTTATCTAGGTTAATTTGTATCTCAATGTATCCTACTATCCTTAAGATTTCACACAGTGATACTATTATGCTTGAGTGTAGTGATTGTTTGGATTAAGTAATACTGAGAGGGGGGTGAATAGATATTACAACACTTTATAAACATATTTAACTGGTTCAAACTTAACCATGCGAGTACTAAAATAAATAGAACATGCACATAAAGAAGATAACACATAGCACAATTATTTGTTCACGAGGAAACCCTGGCCAAGGGAAAACCCTAGTTCTTCTAGTCTAATTCTTCTAGTCGGCTAACAAGAACATCACAAGACATGTCCAACACTTAACAAAATAAACAATACATAGTTGGAAATCATACTTCAAAAAAATTAGGGTAGGACCCAATCCAAATTCAAAGTAACACTTCTGGATACTACAAACTACTCCCTTAATCATCGCAACCATTCATCTGCCATGTATCATTGTTGTATTTCCTTCGCCTAACTCCAACATGTTGTAACTCTGTGTAGTCAACTCTAAAAGCCAAGCGACCTTAACTGAAGGTCTATACTATCTCGTAGTACACTTCTCTAAGCCTACATACCTTATTTTGATGCATACAGTGCTCATTGTTGAAAATTGTGTGACTATATCTTGTTAACTGCATCTTGGACTTAGTTATTTTTAAAAAACTGAATATCCAAAACTAGATTGTACTCCAAGCGACCATGATAATGAGTATTTCTGCCATAAATGGCAACCTATAAGCTATACTCATCAGGACACTTTCCAACACTCTTCCCCTTTGGCATTAATGGAAATACTTAGTGAAAAATGACTAAGTGCTCAATGTGTGTGGTAAAATGTGAGATTAAAATCTGCAACCAAACACTTCAATAAACCATTATATCAAGGGGTTAGCAAAACATAAGATTCAAAGTACTAAACTAAAAACCCTTGAAACTGACCTATTGCTTCCTAGTTGAAGCGAGTATGATTCTCATAGTTGTCCATTGTGTGTGTGAAATATTGCACCTGTTACCTGTGACACGACACTTCAATAGATCATTATATTAGTGGAAAACATGGTTAGATGAGCATATAAAGCACTAAAATTGACCTATTTCTTTCTAACTATGAAGAGTATGATAAGCAACATAACAGCCCTCAGATTATGCTATTATCAATGACATATACAACTTAGCATAAAATATTTGAGTTAAAACAAACTATTTAATCATTAAGCAATGCATATTAACTCTAGAAATGAAGATAACAACAATGCCTAAACATGAAAAACTAAATGAAACATGAATCTATATAAATCCTAAAAGCATAAAAATCCATTTTCAATCAAAAATGAAGGCTTATTTGTGCTCAAAAACCCCTTCTATTTATAGAAGAATGAGGAAAGAGAGGGGGGACAAGGTTCATTAATGGAGTTGAAAAACTCATTAATGAGGTGTAAGAGAAATAAATGCCAAAGGCATTGAAGAGGCATGGGCTTAAGGAATCTCTATTAATGAAGCATTAATGAGAGCCTTTAAGAAACATGATAAGGGTGTAAGGCCAAACTTGGCAAGTTGGTCCTTAGAGGAAGTCAAGCTTGAGAAAGTTGAATTTTTCAAGTGGGTTGAATTCTTAATCACTCCTTAATGGAACGTGACAACATTAGGAGGTGGGTTAGGATAGAATTAGGATTAGAATTAGATTTAGCAAGGGTGAATGGGTTGGGATAGGTTCAAACCCAGAGGCAAAGTGGTTGAAGTAGGTTAGGTTGGGGTTTAGAGGAATATTAATGAAATGAATGATACTTATTGAATTAATTCAAAAATAGGAATATCAGTTATTTAAGCTTTTAATTGTTTTTTAATAATCAATAGGACTATAGCCAATTTAATTAAATTAATTAGGCTAGGGGATTGGTTCATTTTGAAAGTGAGAAATTGATTTAGGATTTTATTTAATTTCTTGCAAATTAATAATTTTAGCCATGTATTTGATTGATCTTGATTTTGGCTAAAAGTAATTAATTTAGTGATTTGATCACTTTAGGAGATTTAATTGATTTAAAAAGCATTATGCCAAGCAGTAACAGGGTCATTTGAACATTATTAGGGGTATGATCACACTTACAGAAAATAGGGTCTATGTTCAGAGCAGACCAAATCCAAGTGGTTACATTTGCCCCTCTTTGAATTGATGTGCGAGTAGCACATTGATTCAAAGAAAGTTTTTGATTTTGACTTCAGAAAGATTGAGAATTTTTCTCATGATCAAATGAAATGCCTGATGAGATCAATCTCACACTTGATTGAACTTGGTTGTCATCCAAAGGTCAATAAAAGATCTTAAAGATACCAATTCTGAACTTGGTTGTCATCCAAAGATTGATAATACTGATTCTGAACTTGGTTGTCATCCAAAAGTCGGTATGAAGTTTCCAGGAGCCTAATAAGAATCTTTTAAAATGAGGAAACACAAGATATCCAGCTTATGAGAACCAAAGCTTTTTATCCAATTGTTTTGACTTAGTCAAAGAAACTATCATGCCCCTAGTTGTTTGACTACGAAGTCATTTTTGATGCTGTTTCAAGCAAAAAATTGATTGATGATAGTGTGATCATGCCCCCTCGGGAATGAAATCGAAGGAAAGAAATGAAATCCCTCTATTAAAGTGATGTATCACTTGCATGGAACAGATAGGTCAACATAGATTAGAAGAAGTTAAGAAGAGGGGGTGTGTTTAAGAATAAACACACGAGAACCAAGTGAATCACATGAAAATATGAGTGGTGAGACTGATAAAATGATGTCGGACTAAGATTTATAATAAAATGTGCAATTTGACGAATTTGTGGAATAGATGGAGCAATTATGCATGTTGAGGAGTTGTCATAATTCTGCACCTGTGCTATTTGTGTGAAAAAGTGAGCTTGTGAATTGTCTTCAATAACATCTTACTGAAATCTAGTTTGAATGTCCAGACTTTCCTTTTAGGTATCTCCCTTTTCTTTTCTCATTTTTCACATCACAGACCAGGGATTTAACAGCGGAGATGACCTTTTTACTGTCAGCGTAATGCTAAATCTCACTTTGATTTTGTTCCCGATTGATCAAAAGAGGAACAAAATGAGTTTAAATTGCCTAGGAGGAGTTTCTGAACCCCTAAATAGCTCAAAAGGCCAATATATATCTCAAAAAGTATCATTTTACTATTCATTTTCACTTTTATCCATAGTAAATCTGAGAGATCTACAGAGAAGATGGTGGTCCCCATTAGGAAACATCATTTCAAGCTCAATTATCGATATCAGTGCCTGACAGACTATGCACCTCTGGTAAGTACCCGCAAAACTACCTCGTGGATTTTGCAATTTCAATTTTCATGCATTTTTACAATTTTTACAACCCTTTCAATTATGGGTTGCATCTGGGATTCTGGATCACACCCTGTCAAACCCGCGTTGTATCCAGTTTCTCCTGGCTCGCATCCTATTTTCCCAAATTTCCAAGTCGCATCCAGGATTTCCTGGATCGCATCCAGTTTTCCATATTTGGACTTAGTTTTAGTAGAAAAATCTAGTTTATGTCATACCCTGTCTATTCAGGATCGTACCCCATTTCTTGTGTCACATCCAAGATTTTCGAGATCACACCCTGCATTCGTAATCGCATCCTATTTTTCCAAGATCGCATCTAGGGTTTAGACTTGGAATTTGTACAAATTATGAACTCTCTTATCTCCGCAAACCTTAAATCACTTAGCCTATTACATTTTTGTATTTTTGTCATAGATAGAACATTGATTTATCTATTATTTTGCCAAAAATAGGTTGATTTGAGGTAGTTTCTTTCCATGGCACATATACAAGACATGTGCTCGCATTGGCTAGACTTTTGTCAGCTGATGAGTAGGAGATAGTGGTCCAATGTGGATTACAATCTTTGATTGGTTTACCCAATATAGGGGTAAATCAGGGGCTGTTGACTGCTCTTTCCAAGAGATGGCACTGAGAGCACAACACCTTCCATCTCCCGACCAGGGAGATTACAGTCACTCCTGAGGATGTATGGTGTATACTAGATGTTCCCATTATTGGTCGTGAGGTGCGCTTTGAGGTGACTTCTGCCATGGTAAATTGTGCAATGCATCAGTATTTCTAGGATGATACCATCAATCAAAGATTCCTTTCATGGGATTACATATGTGATCATTATGATCAATTATCTGTGTATTTAGTAGGCTTGATTGGTGGCATCTTGATGCCTAACAAAGGACAGCATGGGTTCCTTGTCAGATGGGTGGACATGTTGGAGAAGATGGTCATCTTGAGACAGAGATTTGCATGGGGCAGTTATATGTTGACCCACATATACCGAGAGCTGCATGAGATTGTCTATCATTATACTCGAAGCATGACTGTAGGTATTTTGATCCTTCAGATCTGGGTCTGGGAGCACATCCCAGTGACACGACCCATAGTAGATAGGTAGCGGGCACCCATGTACCCTTATGTATATATGTACACAGGTCTCATTCAGCAGCCCCATCTGGACAAGGTAGAGTACTAGCAGAGACTTTTTTATGATATGATAGAGGTCGTATGGCGACCATACTTAGACTATGAGGAGTGGACCTCAGATGCCAGATAGGTTCCATTTTTATTTCAGAGAAGGTACTTGATCAGGAGGAATAGGTACATTGTAGATCATTTTATGCACACCAGAGTCTTGAGATAGCTTGACTGACAATAGGGCAGGACATAGGATGTGACTCTATATGCTCGAATTCATGATGAGGCACCATTGTGGGGTGCCCAGCTTGGGTATGACATAGCCCGTCAGGAGATCAGAGACATGGTCAGAGTTGATTGGGATGTGCATCGTGATGTTGCAGATGTAGGGTGTTCAGATGGATATGTTGCAGAGATGCTTCAGCATCCATTTCCTTGATTCACAATTCCTGGGGAGGCTATTCCTTGTATAGAGGACTCGATAGACTATGATCCTGATGATCATTCCGCTAGAGGGAGAGGAGGAGCCTAGAGAGACAAGAGTGTTGGGAGACATGGAGGGAGGGATAGAGGCAGAGATGGAGGTAGAGATGGGAGACGTACTCCTCTAGATGAGGGGGATAATGGTGGAGATGATAGGGGTGGAGCTGTGGATGGCACTGCAGATGTGGCTAGTGGTAGTGGGGAGGGTCGACGCACTCGATTAAAATTATTTTCTCCTCGGATGGATATAGGTCCCTTATTGATAGGAGAGAAGAAAAGACAGTAGAGGCAGCTTGACAGATCACAGGATAGACCGTCAAGATAGGATTATTGCAGCCCGAGTTCTGGTAGAGATGGGGACCCATTATCCTAGTTTTAGTGGGAGAGAGAGCAGTTGAGAGCACACATCACCACTTTAGAGGCTCTGTTGAAAGATAGGGATGCACAACTAGAGAATCTTAGGGAAGAGCGAGATAGATAGGGGGTTATGCTCAGAGTAGAGAGAGATTCACAAGCTCGGATAGCCATCCATTAGGGACAGAGAGCATCTTATTACTTTTCTTTATACCATGCTGCAGTTCTAGAGGGCCAAAGAGAACTTTCTTATTCATAGGTTGCTCAAAAGTCTAAGGGGTCCATGCCACCTCGACCACCATTTGTACCATCTCCTCCTCCTCTTCCTTGAGATCAGGGAGAGGGAGGAAGCCAAAGTTGATTCTATATTTTTGTCACACGTGTATATTGTATATCTAGATCCTTTGGAGATATTTCTTTTGTATGATGATACATGACATATATATATATATATA
>MU225234.1:2313128-2324722 GCA_018584345.1 Thuja plicata | reverse complement strand
CTCATGATGAGTTAGATTTAGACAATGACATCATTTATGTGTTTTGGATTTATCACTGATATAAATATGTTTCAAATGATACTATGTGAATATGTAAATGGATTTTTTTGAGTTTTTCTTATGCAAGTAAAATGTATGGATGCATTTAGGATGTAGAAATAAAATGCACAAATGCTTTGTTTTTGTATTTTTCCTTTGTCTCATTTTTTGAATGCAAAATGTATGCTATGGATGTGCAACAATAGAGATATCAATAATAGTAAATTGATGTAATTAACTTTGATTTAGAAGAAGATAGAAATCATTTTTGTGCTCAAATTCCCTATACTTTTGCTTCTTTCACAAATGTATCATGAAATCTCTAAATATAGCTATATGCAGAGTCTTAGGACTTGTCACTGATTTGCAGATATTGTAGCATTTTATCATCATTGGGCACTTTTCAGAATGGATACCACCTGATAGTACAACCATCACTAATACCCACTAATATTATGAAAGTATGAATACTATGTTTATTTGAAATGTCAAAAATAGACTTAGGCATCAAGGTATAGAAGTCGGGATAACAAAATAGTCACCTTCCTTTACTATATCAGAATTTGTGTAAGGTGAGATATTGGACCCACAATGACCTTAAAAATTCATAGTCTTGGGTATATTATGCTTCGTATACCTTAGCGATAATTTGAGTTTATAAAAATAGACAAGGAAATTGTTTCAAACTCACCGTAGTTTACACATAACCAAGATCAAGATATATGTGACTATCCACTCAGAGTGGCAGCTCTTACCATAAACATCCAAGTTAGGTGAAATTTATAGGATCATTTGGAACAATAACCATACAAAAAAAACCAAGAAAATGTTTATGCCCCCTATCCTTGCGACTCTTTGTCTTTGCGCAGACATCATGGAGTAACTCGGAAGACATACAAAATATCAATTGTGAATCAATCAAATAAAATTTATAACGGCTTAGATGCCCCCAGTGAAAAACATCATGGGTTCATAAAAGATTCATAATCAAACCAAGATCAAATTATGTTTAGGTAGTATTGAGAAATACTATTGATTTAGTTTTCAAGCGCAGTAGAGATTCAACAATCAAAAGTTTGGAATTCAAGAAATATGTGTTCGATGTCTGTGTATAACCTTCTTCCTGTTTGTAATACAATGTAGGTCTTAGGAACATCGTTCATGTTAGTGCAATTTTTGTGCCATCCTTATTTCATGAGAGTGACAGTTTAGTGAAAACATCAAGAAGCATTAGGTCACGAGACAAAACATCCTATGACAACCTAGCAGATGCAACTTAACATGCTAGCAAAAGATTCCCCTAGTGCAAAATGACTTGACCCTAAGATAGGAATGTAGAAAAATCCCAAGCGAGGATAAGACATTTGTAAGGAATCAGAGTCAACTCATAGCACAAGTGTAATTGTGAAGGATTAGTATCAGTAATGCATTGATAGATGGAGTGAAGAACACAACTGAGGCCTGATTTCCAAGTTTTCACCACTTGGAAAAAAAAATTATTCTTTTTCTACCAGGATGCCCGCTTTACCAGGTTGTCATCAAGGCACTTTTCTCTTTTTTCAAATTTTTTTCTATTTTTGATTTTTTTGAATGTTTTTGTAGTATCAAGGTGCTTGTTTTCCAGGTTTTCACCAATAATACCTTTCTTCAGGACTTTTTCCACTATTTTTGGATTTCTTCAGGATCAATTTTTTGAATGTTTTTGGTATTTTCTGAGGACTATTTACTATACAGGCTCTGCTAGCCGAACATCAAGCGTAGAACCACTTCAAATGTAGAGTATTGATAGGATCTGGAAGAACATATCCCTCAGGTGTAGCTAGTTGATAAGCTCCAGTCCCAAAAGTAGCAGTGATAACATAAGGTCCTAGCTAGTTAGGTTCAAATTTTCCCTTCTATTCTCTGTTGGGCTGGTTCTTAGGATTCTCCTTTAGGATGAGATCCCCCACTTGAAATTGGCATGGTCTAACCTTTTTATTGTACCCCTTGGACATGTGTGCTTGGTACACCTTCAGATGCTCGAACACTTGTTGTCTGCGCTCATCAAGTAGGTCTAAAGAATTCACTCGATCAATATGGTATTGCTCATCAGTAACAAGACCTTGTAAAGATATCTGGAAAGATGGGATTTTAACCTCAATAGGTAGTACTACTTCAGTGCCATAGACTAGGGGAAATGGCATGGCTCCTGTTGGTGTTTTGATGCTTGCTTTGTAGGCCCATAGTGTCAGATTCAGTTGTAGATGCCAGTCTCTGCTAGACTTGCTTACAATTTGGTGTAGGATTTTGAGAATATTCTTATTAGATGCCTTAGCTTGTCCATTACCTTGAGGGTAATAGATTGAGGAGCAGTGTTGAGTAATGTGGAACTGTTCGCAAAGGTCATCAATGTCTTGATTTTTAAATTGGCCCCCATTGTCTATTACAATTGATGGGGGTATCCCATACCTATAGATAATGTAGTTTAGAATGAACATAGCCACCTATTTTCCAGTGGCTTTGATTAGCGGCATGGCCTCGACCCACTTCGTGAAATACTCAGTGGCTGTAATGATAAACTTGTGTCCATTGGAAGAATTGGGATATATTTGTCCAACCAAGTCAAAGGCCCATTGCTGAAATGGCCAATGTGTAATGAAAGGTATAAGTTCTCTGGTAGGAGAATGAATGAGATTTCCATGTGTCTGGCATTTATGACATGTTTTGGAAAACTTAATAGCATCTTTTTCCATGGTAGACCAGTAATAGTCTACTTTGAGCAGTTTCTTTGCTAGTGAAAATTCGTTTGAATGTGATCCACATACACCTTTGTGGACTTCTTTTAACGCGTGATCTAAATCTTCAAGTTCTAAACATATAAGAAGCATACCATCGATACCTCGTTGATATAAGCTTTTATTTATGAGGACATAACGCGATTATTTCCAAATCAAGGCTCTTTTTTCATTTCTTGATAGATTGTTGGGAATAGTTTGGTCAGTAAGGTAAGCAATGATATTATCATACTGAGATTGGTCTGGGGTGTTCAAAGCACAGATTACTTGGTATTCAGGGGTATCAAAGCCAGGATAGGATAGTTCTTCCACCAAGAAGTCATAGCGGGATTTATGTTCCTCTAGTTGTAACATGGACACCAATGTAGCCATAGAATCTGCAGCTTTGTTCTTTGTTCTGGGTATCTGCTGGAATGTGATGAAGACAAAGTACTTCTTTAGGTCATCAACCAGTTGCTTGTAGGGTGTCAACTTCTCATATTTTTTTTGATAATCTCCATTGACTTGATTGATAATGAGCTGGGAGTCACCATACACATGTAACTCTACAATATTCCACTCCATGGCGAGCTTAAGACCGTTTACCAATGCCACATATTCAGAAATGTTATTGGTACATGGAAACATTAATTTGTAAGACTTGGGTATCTTGTATCCTTGAGGAGTTATGAATGGAACTCCTACTCCAAAGCCTTGTTGTGTGAAAGATCCATCAAAGTACATCTTCCATGGGTACTCAGTTAGATGCATAATGGTCTCATCAGGGAATTCAATCCTTAAAGTTTCATCATCTTGAAGTGGTGAATCAGCTTGTTGATCTGCGAGGACTTATCCTTTAATAGCTCTCTTGTCTACATACTCAATGTCAAATTCACTTAGAATGAGGACCCATTTTGCCATACGTCATGTTAATGCTATTTTTCTTAAAAGGTACTTCAGAGGATCAATCTTAGCAATGAGCCTTACTATATGTGAGAGCATGTAGTGTCTCAATTTTTGTGATGCGAAGAGGACTACTAAGCATGCTTTCTCAATAATGATGTAATTGAGCTCATAGGAGACTAGTGTTCTATTGATGTAGTAGATAGATCTTTCTCTCTTAGTTTCATCCTCTTATGAGAGAAACACTCCTAGTAATGTAGATGTAGCTGAAATATACAGGAGTAATGGCTTTCCATGAATGGGTTCCATAAGAATAGGAGTAGCTAGGTACTCTTTTAATTCTTTGAAGTTGGATTCACAGTGTTCATCCCATTTAAAGGTGACCCCTTTATGCAGTAATTTGGTAAAGGGTTGAGCTCTTTCTGCAAGTTGTGACATGAACCTCCTAATTGATTGAAGTCTCCCTTGCAATGTCCTCATTTGACTGATGTTGTGGGCGGGAGTCATCTCTACAATAGCCTTTACCTTTGCAGGATCTACCTCAATTCCCTTTGTTGAAACAATAAACCCTAAGAGCTTTCCTGATTGGACCCCAAAGGCACATTTCTTTGGATTGAGCCTAAGTTGAAATTGCTCCATACGATCCAATATATTTCTTAAGTCATTAATATCGGTGCTACTTTCTTTGGATTTAGTGAGGGTGTCATCTACGTAATCTTCCATGTTTTTATGCATCATATCATGGAATATAGTATTCATTTCTCTTTGATATGTAACACCAGAATTCTTTAACCCAAATGGCATGACGTTCCAGCAAAATGTTCCACATGCACATGTAAATGCAGTCTTCTCTTGATCCTTGGGGGCAATTTTTATCTGATTGTAGCCTGAGAAGGCATCCATTAATGAATACATTTGGTAGCTTTCTATGAGGTCTATGATCATATCAATGATAGGGAGGGGAAAATTTTCCTTAGGACATGCCTTGTTTAAGTCTCTAAAGTCTGTAAATATCTTGATAGATTTATCAAATTTAGATACTGGGACCACATTGGATATCCATCCTGCGTAGGCAATGAATCTGATGAATCCAACCTTCAATAATTTATCTAGCTCCTCTTTTACTAGTAATGCAACATTAGGATGCATCTTTCTTAGTTTTTGTTTCATGGGTTTGATCCCAGGAGGTATAGACAAGTGGTGCATTATCAATTCAGGATCCAGTCCAGGCATATCTGTATAAGACCATGCAAACTTGATCTTCTTCTCTTTCATGAACTTGATGAATTATATCTTTTCATCTTCTAACAAAGATTGTGCTAGGTGGACTATTTGAGGAACTTCAGGTGTGCCCAAATTAACTGGTTTTGTTGGTTCTATTAGAACTGAAGACCTTTCTTGAAAGTACTCAGAGAGGATATCAAGAATCTCATCCTTTGGTGCCTCTAAGAGGTTTTCACCATCGGATACGTCTTTTGATTTTACTATTTTAGGATCTGACACTGCAACAACATGGTTTTCACTGTCATTTCTGTTTTTCTTTTTCTTTTTCAATTTTTGACTGAGAAACTTTATATCCTCCTGTGACATGTTTACACTCCTTGCATTGGTGGAAGAAGGGTAGGGTTCACAAGCATTTAGATAGCAAGCCAAAGTGTAGTCATTGGGAAATTTGAGGATAGGAGCAGGATCTGTATTAGTCCAATCAATTAGGTATGGATTTGTCAAAGATAAGGAATCAGACTCTGGGAGGGATAGCATTGCGTTAGTATCATGACTATTAAGTGACATGACATGTCCCATTAAGTTAAGTTCTTTGATGTTTAGATCAATAAGAGTTAGGTTGTTATTAAAAGGGTCGTTGTTAGTTATATGTGGACCAAACTCTAATGAATCATCAGTATAAATTTCATCATCATCTCTTCATAAAAGGAGGCTTATTTCTTGTCACCTCTAAAGTTATTCTAGACTTATGAGAACACCAGTCTCTCCATCAATGATTGGGGGTAGAAACTCTTCCTCTGCTTCAGGAATATTACTATTATTGGGAGTAGTGTTAGAATGTTTGTTGGGTGCTGATGGAACTGCAAAAATGTGAATCACATCTATTTCAATGTCCTCTATGGTGATAGAGAGCTCATCCCATTCATAATCATGAAAGTTTGTTACTTCATCATCAGACCTATTTAATAATTATGCAATAGTTATCTGGTGTACTCGATTAGCCACTTGTGGATCAAAGTGTGGTAAATCAAGGATATGTGTGATTGTGACTAACTGCCCCTAGTTAGGATGTGAATCCTGTTGTCGGGGTGTTCTCTCTGTAGCCATTTCTATTAATGGTATCTTTGGATCATCTGTTGTTGTATCTCCTACCTGTTGAATAGGAGGCTATGGTAACAAAGGTATGTGAAGATGTAAATCATGTCCAAGACTATCTGTTCTTCTATGTTATCTAAAGAAGATGTGGATGCCTTTACCATGCTAGTTCCTTTGTGGATTTCTGGTTCCTTAGATGTGGCAAGTGTGAATTTTGAGGAAGGTTTCCCATAGGATCTAGGTGACACCAGAAGTTTTGTCAGTGACAGAGTCATGTCCAGCTTGTATTCTCCCATACTTGTTTCTTCAAGTTTTAAGGTTTTGCCAAAACTCTTCATAACCATGTCCTTGGTAGTCTCAGGAGCAATCTCATCCATAGCTTCTTTTTTATGTGGAATCATACTACCTGCTTTGATATTGTTGCAAGTATAATTAGCATCCGCAAGAATTGTCACTTCCACCCCATTATGTAGGAACTTGATACACTGGTGGTAAGTAGACGTCACAACTTGCATTTTGTGAATCCATGGTCACCCCAACAGGATATTGTAGGCCATGGGTAGATCCAGAACTTGACATATGACATTCCTTTCAATTGGTCTGACTCTGATGGGTAGAACAATAAGACCTTTAGAGGATCTTTCTTCCTCATCATAAGCTTTGATAGTTATTTTTCTTCTAGAGTCAATGGTCTGTTCTGAGAGACCCAGTTTCCTGATTATATTAAGTGTACAAATATTCAATCCTGCACCTCCATCTATCAATATGTGTCTAACATGACATTTATGAATGAGGACTTCAATATGGAGGGGTTGATTATGTGGATGTGTCAATGATTTATCATCCTCTTCAGAAAAGGAGAGATAATGTGGAGTTGAGATGTGATTGACCGTCGCTTAAAATTTTTCTATATCAAGGTCCTTTGGTACATTTACAGCATGTAGGGCTTGTTCCAGGATTTCCCTATGCACTGTGGATATTTTAAGCAACTCAAAAATTGAAATTTTAGCAGAGGTTCATTGCAATTGGTCCACCAAGTCATACTTTGTAGCAGGAATAGTAACTGTGTGTTTTTCTGCCAGTTTGGGGATAGTAACAATAGGAACCTTGGACATTGATGATGGTTTTGGGGAAGAATTGGGTCCTTTGGTTGTGACCTGTGCTTGACTCTGAGTCACCGCATTTGATTAGAAATAAATACCTTTGATTGTGAACACATTAATTGATTCAATTTTAATGTCTAGCATATTGATCACATTATCATTATTGGAGTAAGTGTAGTTTACTTTATTACCTTTTTCCTTTAGATGCTTCCCCTTTCTTGTAATTAGGGAATGGTTTATTAAATGTTGTATGATCTTTGTTGGTAGTGTGTCCTTCTACTTTGATCTTTCCTCCTTCAATGAGGTCTTGAATAACATGTTTAAGCTTAAGGCAATTGTTAGTCTTGTGTCCTTTGTTTTTGTGAAAGACACAGTAAGAATTATCATCCCACCACCTTGGTTTAACCGTTGGTTCCCATGGTTTGGAATGTGGGATTGTGAGAACTTTGTTGTCTAATAGTGTCTTCAAAATAGTCTCAAGAGGCTCTCCCAAAGGAGTGAATTTTCTTTGAGGTTTTGAAGTCCATGGCTGACCCTTGTTATTATCATTGTCTGCTTTGGGTATGGGGGTTATTACCTTGGCATTTTTGCTTGCTTGCATGATGTTAGTTAGATTGAACACCTGAGGTTTAGGACCAACATTGGATGCATCTACTACGCCGTCGTTGACAACATTTTTGTTTTGATTCCACCATTTAGTCTTGGATTTGGAGTTGTTAGATTTTTTTTCACTTTGAAGAGTGATTTCCCCCTTCTTGACCATAACTTCTTTGATACGGAGGGCGTTCTTGATCATGTTGTTGAAGCTAGGGGAATCTTGCATTTGCAATGCATAGTTTAACTCAAGTACCAAGTTATTGACAAAGATTTCCATTTTATCAGATTTGGGAATGGCTCGTGAATATCGTGCAAAGATTTTCCTCCACCTTTGTAGAAAGTGGGTAAAGGATTCGCTAGTCTTTTGTTTAGTATTGCATAGATCCATCATAGTCACGTCATGCTAGATATTATAAGAGTACTGTTGGATAAACTATTTTATTAACTCCTCACAAGTTTTGACCTTGGGTGTAATTTTTGAGAACCATTCCATGGCGTTGCCTCCTAGACTTCCAAGAAAAATCTGCATGAGGTAAGTAGGTTCATGCATGTACTCTATGCTAAGAGCACAAAATTCTTGAACATGGTCATGTGCATCAGTCTCTCTCATATAATTTTTGTATTTTGGCCTTGCCACGTTGGGAGGGAATGGAGCCATCATGATACTCTTGTCAAAACGAAATGGACAAATAGAGTCTATAGAGTACTTCATTTTGGGTTTAGCCTTCTCTTGCTTGAGAGTTGCAATTTCTGTTTGCATTAAGGTAAGTTGTTTGGCGAGAATAGAAATAGGAGTTGGTACATCCTTTTACTTTATTTTTTCCACATCATAATCCTTAGGTAATTTTATGCCAGTGAACGCTAGATGGAGAAAGTATTTCTCTTTATCTTCATCAATCATCTTTTCCAGAATCTTGCGGAACCTCTTGCTTTGTTTGAGTTTATCGTACTCTTCTTCAGTGATGTCTTCCTCACTACCCGATTCAAATAGAGGACGTTCAAATGTGGGTTCTTCTTCTTCATCGATATCTTCATGCTTTTGGTTTTTTCTATTGTCATATTTGTCAAAAGCCTCACTCCATCCATGAGTGGACCTGTCCATTTCTGGAGAGTCTAGATCAAGTAGGCAATTGTGAGATGTTTCTCCTTGAAAGTGTGGTGATTTAGGAGGTATTTTCAATCCTTTAGACATGTACTTTTTGCGTCTTGTGTTAACCATGTATTTGTATCTCAACTTTGTCAAAGTTTTTTGATAGTGTCAGGTAGTATATCGAATCATTCAAGTGAGTGTGTCTAGGTGGAAGTATAATTTGGGTTTTGGTGAAAGTAAATGATTCCAGCGTCAGAGGGTTAGAATGCCCTAATAGTGAGCTAGGAACCAAGTTGTTGTAAGAAGTGGATAAACCCCACGTATTGAAATGGATTGTGATAAACTGACAGGACATGCAAGGTAGACGTTTGAAAAAGTGTTTCGACATAGCAACAGGGAGACCAGAAAAGACAACAGGGACAGACTAAAGAGCCAAAAGGGTACCCAAATCAATTGATTTTTCCTGATAAACTATTCTATAAGTGCCCACTATCCTAGATGTGAGCTACTAGATGCGATCTAGGAAATACAGTATACGACCTACTGATGACCCTAGATGCGAGCTAGAACCCTAGATGTGATGATGTGTTAACCAGATGCAAGCCAAGATACTCGATACAAGCTAGGATACCAAATATGAGCCAGGAAATTTGGGATACGATTTTCTGATATCTTTGTTAGATTTGGTCAGTTTTGAAAAATTTGTCTTAGAAGTGTGTGAAGTTTGTCTGATTATAGAGTGCATTCTGAGACCTGTTAGTGGGTAAAAACACATGTGTACACCAAGGATTGAATTTTTTTTCTTGTTTGAAAATGTTATCTTTTTAATGATCTTTCAGTTACGTCAAGCATCGTTGTATTGTTAAAGGCTGAACAAACACATCTTTATGCCCTATTTTCTAGGTGGAGGATGAAAATCCTTGCTTGTTGACTTAGGTACATACTCAAATGCTAATAAAAATATAGCCATCACTAAGCACACAATGGCTCTAGTCACGATGTTGTATTAGCCAACTCCAAACGCAAGTGAGGGCATGATATGATGAGTGTCTTGGGGCAATTACTTTTTGCCTTGCACAAGGATTATCACCCTTTCAGTGGTGAATCAGGAATTCTTTCAGTTTAAGTGTTGTCTATGATTGGGCAATCCATTCAAAAATGTCCCCCATAGAATTGCACAAGGAAAAATTGAGGCGTATAGCCCTATAAGTACTCAAATATGTGTAGTCTTGCAAGAAAGATTCAAGCGGCTCCACTCTACACATACCCAAGCATGTTCAAGGAATGATGTCAAAATTCAAGGAACAAAACTGATTCCATCTTTCAAGGCTTTAGCCTACAAGGAAGTAACTATTTATAGTGAGTTGGAAGGATTGGCGTAAAACCTGTCCTCACTTGGGTCATTCCTGGGAGATTTTTTCCTCAACTGGTAGGTCCTCTACTATTAAATAAGCATACAAAGGATTGGTGAGTATAGGACGTCTAGATTTTTTATTCCTCCAAAGAAGAAGAGCATACTCTCCTAATCCATGTTGTTTTCTCCCAAAACAAAGTCAATCAAACAGTTTGTTCCCTCGTGCAATGTTGTGCTCAATTTAAGATGTTCCCATTTTAGGGAAAATAGAATGCTTGAAAGTAAATTTGTGTTGTTCAATTTCCACAATATTTAAATGATTTGCTTGTTCAATTACTATCTCAAATTTAGAAAATGAATCTTTTCTTGTTCACTTAATCCATAGTGCTAAGTTCTTTATGTTGTTCAATTTTTGTCCCAAAAAGAATTAAATGATGTATTTATTCATTTATCCAACAAATTTAGTGCTTTGAGTTGTTCATTTATTGATCCAAAAGAAATTTAGTTTTGTTTTCCTTGTTCAATTCTCTCCAAATTCCTTTCAACTCATAAACTAATTTGTGAGTTTCTGATTTTCCTTTAAAAGGAAAAGAGCATATTCCTCTAGTCAATATAGTAGAAGATTAGAAAATTTAATTTAGTGTGAAAAACATGAAAAGAGAAGTCAAGACAGGGGTTTGGCAACCTAGAAAACAACAAGCTAGTATTCTTTTTCCCCGCTTTTCTAGCCTTTATGACAACGTGCAAACACTAATTAAGTTGTCAAAAAGATCAAAAAACCAAACTAGTTAAAGTGTTAGAGGTAGGCAATGTAATCCACAAAAAATTTCACCAGATGCGATCCAGGAAATACAATAAATGATACAAAAAATTAGATACGACCTTGTGTTACCAGATGTGATCTTCAAGTTACCAGATACGACCCAGAACTGAAAATGACCCAGGAAATCCCAGATGTGAGCCTCAATTTCTATGGTAAGAGGGCGTATCCTGGATGCGATCTTCTGCTGCCAGAAATGACTCTGGACCTAAAAATTGGGATGATAGATTAGTGAAAAATAGAGAAAAAATGAGGCCAAATCCATAATCAAGCCCCACAGTGGGCGCCATAAATGTGTGTGTGAAATATTTCACCTGTTACCTAGGACATGACACTTCAATAGATCATTATATTAGTGGAAAACATGGTTGGATGAGCATATAAAGCACTAAAATTGACCTATTGCTTTCTAACTAGGAAGAGTATGATAAGAAACATAACAACAACCAGATTATGCTATTATCAGTGACATATACAACAGCATGAAATATTTGAGTTAAAACAAACTATTTAATCATTAAGCAATGCATATTAACTCTAGAAATGAAGATAACAACAATGCCTAAACATGAAAAACTAAATGAAATATGAATCTATATAAATCCTAACAGCATAA
>MU225234.1:2302487-2312688 GCA_018584345.1 Thuja plicata | reverse complement strand
ATAGGAATATCAATTATTTAAGCTTTTAATTGTTTTTTAATAATCAATAGGACTATAGCCAATTTAATTAAATTAATTAGGCTAGGGGATTGGTTCCTTTTGCAAGTGAGCAATTGATTTAGGATTTTATTTAATTCCTTGCAAATTAATCATTTTAGCCATGTATTTGATTGATCTTGATTTTGGCTAAAAGTAATTAATTTAGTGATTTGATCACTTTAGGAGATTAAATTGATTTCAAAAGGATTATGCCAAGCAGTAACAGGGTCATTTGAACATAATTGGGGGTATGATCACACTTAGGGAAAATAGGGTTTATGGTCCGAGAAGAGAAAATCCAGGTGGTTACATCCATCAGATTGGAGATAGAGAAAGTAGTGACTTGATTACTCCAAAATGGAAGATTCAATGCAAGGAGAGTGAACAAGATGTAAATACTTGCATACTTTGCTCTTGAAAGCTTGAAAATGGAAATGCATGAACTAGAAAACTAAATGTATAACATCACATTAAGCTACCAAATGAAAAGAAAAATACATCTAGATTAAGCCATGAAAGAAACTAGAATGCCATCTAAGCTAAGAGATAAAGCCAACAATGCAAACAATGTAAGAAACTACTAATGAAAGAAAATGACTATGAATGCTCTTAGTAAACTCTAGAGTGAAAATAGCATAATAACTCTACTCCAAATATTCTTGCTATGTTTTGAGAAAGGGAACTATCCCTTTTATAGAAGATTCCAAGGAATGAGCGGCTGAGATTAAGAGGTAAAAGAATTTGATCAATGGTGGAGATGAAATTCCTCTCAATCCATGTGAGATGATAAAGTGATTTGGATTGGTCAACTTTGTGGACATTAAGACAAATTTGGTATTTTCTCACTTTTATTTGTTTTATTTGATTTTTGAGTGCACACCCATGTGTGAATGGGTTCAATTTTTAAGACTTAGGACTTTTGATTTTGTCCCAATGTTTTATGCTTTTTGATTTGAGGCTTAGATGTTTGATTATTTGATTCAACAAGTTAGGATTAAAAATATATAAGCAAGTTTGATTAAATGCTCAATAGTTTAGATTCTAGAAATAATGTCTTAGATTTAGGGTTTATTAAGACCAAATATTTGAGAAAAGGGATCCATGGGTTTGGTAGACCATTTTTGGGTGATTACACTCAATACCAAACTACTGACTAAGTGCATATTTTTCATACTCATTACTCTGGGCCTTTGACATCAATGGAGAAGGTGTACTAAAAATAGTATCTCTATACATATCAAAATTTTAGAACTATTCATCAAAAACTCATACCATGTGAAGTAAATCTTGGAAAGAGGTTTCCAAAATATTTTCCTCTATTGTCCATGTCTTTAACAAGATCTTACCAACATGAATTAAACCATTCAGATCAAAATAAGATATTGTTGTAGCCTTCAGTGTTGTAGGTATGTCTCCAGTAAAATATTTCTTCTCTTTCTCCATATTTGAAAGGTGTTTTTCTAAAATTTATAGTTTCTGAGTGATTAGACTCCTCAACACATCAAATATTCCCAACACTCTCATTTTCTTGGTCTTAAGCACACTGATTTTGTCTAATAGCCTGGACACTTCCTTATATAGATCAGTGACAGTTTGTGAGAAGGACCCACAACTCTTTACCAATCCATCTAAAGTCATTTTGTCATTCTCAATGATATTATCTATATCTTTAAAATTCACAGATTGAATTATACAGTAGCCTTATACCTTTCTTCCATGAATTATACAAGACTTTTCTTAAGTAATAATGTTGTCCAATATACCCAAATCCCAATTTATTAACTTACAATTTTTTTCTAGCTTCTTGGCCATGTACTCTTTTCTTGCTCTAACTCTTGTGGCCTTCTCTAAAGAGTCAAAGTGAACATCAAAGTCATCCAGGACTTTGTGTAACTTGTCTATTATGTAATTTCCTTGGAAAGTGATAGGTGGGGGTAGAAGTTTGTTGATGCTATCAATTGCTCTTTCCAATACCTTTGACTTCTTTTCTATTTTCAGTTCTGATCTCTCCTTTGCCTTAGAAAAGGCTATGTAAGATAACCTCATTATTTCATCCTCATCCATACCATTGACATCAGTATTCAGAGGTTTATTTCTACTTTCCAACAATAAATCTGAAGAAATAGATACATGTGTTTCTTTTTTAACTTCAACCTTACTTTCTAATTCCTTTATGTGTACAACTATGCTTTCTTTTAGTTTTACCTTAGTGTCAACTTCCTTCTCGGTCTCATTTTGTTCACCACTTCCATCAATGACAGTAACGGTAATAGTATCAATATTCCCTTGAAAAGGGTCACTAGTATCATGTGAGGTGTCCAAAGATATAAGCACACTAACAACAAAGAAGCCAAGTTGCTTGACTATACTGAAAAAATGACTACTGTCATCTTCATCCGTAGGTGAATCAATGTTCATTTATGTATGTTTGGAGGACTCTCCTATAAGAATAGTTTTGGGCTTATTAGCCTTGGACTTAGGAGGTGAAGAACTCTCAAGTTCTATCTCCATTAGTACCTTATCAATAGATTTATGTCTTTCCTCTATGACCTCATCATACTCCCCNCCCCCCCCCCCCCCCCCCCATAATCTTTAAATTAGTATTTCTTCTATTCTTAGTAGGGGTTTTATGGCTTTAAATATCCTCTCAAGTTCATCATATGAGACAACTGGTAGCATATCATCTATGGATTTCCTCCTTATCTGATCATCTTCTATAAGAGATAATTGTTTCCTTATTTTCAATTTCTCATACAAATCCTTAGGATTACTACCTTCTATTTCAATTAGATTCCTTTTGAATACAAGCATATGATCTATGAAAAAATCTTTAATTAGACTCTTGTCTTTCTCATCGTACCTCTCATAATACTTAGGCAATTGATTGAGCTTTCCTTGTCCAATGATTCTCTTTTCCAGCATCTTTCGATCTAGTTTCCAAAGATATCTTTCCTCTATTTTATTCTCTTCCACTTTATTTTCCTCTAATTTCTCCTCTTCTACTTTATTCCTCTATCTTTTAGGTGGTGGAATATTTGGGGAGGACCTTGTGCTTCTCATAGGGATCTCTTATGTTTTTTCTTCCTGTGATCTCCTCTTGGGTGGTGTAGGTGTAGTATCAGGTACATCGATCATAGTAGAATGTGGACTAGTAATATTTTCCATTTCTTGAGGTGAAAGGGATACAAGAGATGTGGTCACCAATCTAGAAACACCTTCTACCATCTTTTTCTTTACTTCTTTCATTTCATCCTTGGAAATACCTGCCTATGCTGCAATATTGTCAACTACATTCTTAACTTTTATCCTTCTTGTTGCTCTGGTATGTTCTTCTCTCATCTTGGCTGATTTCTCTTCATATGTTCCCCATCTTTCTTCAAAAGGATCAGTCTCAAAAGATAAGACATATTCTACTTGTATAGTTAGAACTTCTACACTGACTGCATAACCCATAGGGTAACTCCACTCCTTCCTAGGTTCTACTGCCTCAAAGAATATACAATCAGTTTCAACCATGAAATAGATTGTATCCTTGTACTTCTCAACCATTTCTTCAAGTATTCTTATACTCTACTTCATTTGTCTTTGTATAATTTTGAACATAGAAAATAACTCCCCATCTACCCAAGTGTTGTTATGTCTGCTATAATTTTTTGTGATTTTAATCCTAGTAGGTTCATTGTCTTTCCATTCCCTAGGGTATATTCCAAGAAATTTATGTACTATATGAATGTAAATATGTATCAATAATGATCCAAACCTGAATGCCTTTGATTTGTCTCTCTTAATTTCCTTGACATTCTCTAGAAATTTTTGTCTTAGAACTTTGTATAGATTATAATTTACATTATCTTGTAGGCCATCTTAATGACTCCTGCAAAAGCCAAACTAGGTAGGCTGCTATAATGAAGCTTATACCCTAAAATCATAGAAATCAACCTCACATCTTGTTGAATGATGTCAGCTATGGTAAGTACCCTCTTATCCCATCTAGAGTGTGTTAGGATTTCCACCTCTTTCTTTGTATTCTTCTTTACAATAGGGACAATGCCAGAATTGTCCAATCCTATAAAATCATGTATTAGGTCACTGGTAATCTTAACAGGCTACTCACCATTCTTCTTCGTCAAACTCATAGAGTTCCTCCATTCGCATAATACTGAGGTTTACTAAATGAGAAAACTCATCCTTCCATTTCCCATCCTTCTTGATCATATCTTTCATCTCTTTCAAGATCTCAAAGTCTCTTAGAGACTCATATTTATAGTGAATGTATGCCCTAATGTCTTCCACATGAAGCATGTCATACGGTGTTTATGAAAGCGCCCCTTCGAGATCATATTTAGTACACTTGAAGGGATGTTTCTTGAACTTATACCTTGGTCGTTCACTAGAAACAAAAATAAATGGAGTATTCATAGTAATCAAAAGCTTACAAGTGATCAAAACACATTTTCCTTGATGAATCAGGCTATGCACGCTAAAAGATTGCAAAAATTCCCTATCTTCTTTGCTTGTTCCTCTGGTCTACTTCGCCCATTCTTGAATTGTGAATAGAAATGTCTAAGTGAATAAACTTATAATTATCTATGCATGGATCGACACATTTCCCAATAAACTCATAAGTCTATAATGATCCATTCGATCATCAATCTAGCGATCACAAGATACAATGTGTAGAACCATGTGGTCTTAGATAGGAATTTTAAACCAATCATATATATACTCTCCATAAGCTTGCAGAAGCTTATTATACATAAACAGGGGCTGGATATGTTTATGTTATACTTCTCCAAACCTCCCCCTAAGGCCATGCTTGGCCATTTAGGTTTATGTAACAGCATCAAGAAAGGGTTTAGTAGCATCTATTGAATCTCCCTGAACCTTAGGCTCACTTTTCTCCTTCACTTTCCATACTTTACCACTCTCCTTCACAAATTTATTGTCAAACTCTTCCATGTATACAGCTGTTAGTCCAAGTCTTGTACTTGTCCTTTTTATGTGGTCCTTTGAGTCACCATTATGTTTCCTGATTATCTTAAGTTCCCTAAAATATTTCAAGTCCAGTCAATCACTAAGGTGTTAGTCCCGTAGTCCAGCCATGTTTTGAAATGTGAAAGTTTATTTATTAACAAATTGTTTGAATAGGCTTGACTACCCATGAACAACCTTGAATAGGTTTGAATTTGGTTCAAACTGGTTCAAGGTAGTTCGAGGTAGTTCACAAATTCTAATAAATTTGGCAAGTACATAAAGATGGCGGTGATGATTTATGTATCAAGGAATCAGAAGAAATGTTGAAGTATCAGTTACAGAATTAAGGCATGTCAGTGCAGTTGAGTTATTGAAATGATGAACCCATGGCATGCCTAATTTTTAGAAATTCAAAAATTAAGGGAAGCAACCTTATGTTAGTGTAAGTTGATATAGAGGTTTCCACTATTGTTTGTAATATGCATGCCTCCATTAACTTTAGTGAAGTCTTCAATCTGCAGATCAAAGAAGTTAAAATAGGGATATGTGATGCGCATGGTGGAAAATTTACATCATGTTTAGCTTGGAGGCAGCATGGGTATCAAAACACAGATCATAATTATCTTTTGGATCTCTATTTTAGTGACATCAAATTATATTGGTAGCCATTGTAACTGTGCAGAAGAAAATTTAATGAAACTTTTGCAACCATGAATTTTCTGAGAGCAGAAAAAATTCCTCTACTAAGAGCTACGTAACTTTTGACTCAGACATAATTTGGAAACTCACTTCAGTGGATTTGGGCAAAATTAGGATAGCTCTAACATATCCAAAAATGAAGGAAATCCGATAGTGGAATAATTAGTTATTCCCCCCGCACTGAGGCCTAATTTGACTGTCATAAATATTTTTAAATCCACCCAGCAGTAAGAATTTTTATTGATGATTATTGTATTCATATGCCACTTGTCCAAATATAATTTGAAGATGTTAAATTGTATCCTTATAAAATTTTAAATCAATAGTTTATAAAGATATCAAAATATAAATGAGATAAGATCACGAGAGGAAAAAGAAAATAAAGATTAGAGAGGAAATGATTTTCAAGAATCGGTTACGATAACTGAATAACTACCAATAAGATATTATTTATTGGGGGAAAGTTGATGAGACGGGGTTCTGCTTCTTCTTTGGTTGCTATCTGTGTGCTCCAGTAAGGAAGAAAGTTTATTTTTATTGTAATTGGGGAAAGAGGGATTGAATGTAATGTTTTCAGTTATGGTTTATGGAGGAGTAAATAGATCTTTGAGTCTTTTACTGTGTATTGAGGAGGAAGGAGGAATATGTATCAGATCTTTGATTTTGAATATATTTTTCTAACTAAGAGTGGTATGTGATTCATTTCAGTGATCTTCTTATGCTTTCATATTTTTACTCATGAATGTTATTAAATCTATGAGTTTATTCATTCATGTATCTGAAAACAAATATTAAATTTTTCTCATGCTCTTATAGTGAGAAAAATAAGTGAATGGTCTTTGTGCCATGCATTTATTTTTTCTTTTAAATTATTAAATCCACAATCGCATTCACAGCATGTTGATGGGTGAAAGTTAGTATGCCTTTGTGTCTTCTGGTAAATACATAACCTATATTTTAATTCATTGTAAATATTTCTAAGAGGGAGTTGTACCTCTCAATTCAAAGGAAATTTATCAATCCAATGATAACTTCTCCAACTGCTAGTAGTGTTTGAACTTCTATTGGGGCATTGTGAGTCATTCTGTGTTATTGTTTTTGAAGTGCAAATCTGTTTACTAACAACAACTATACTTTTTCCAAAATCACCAAAATGTTTATTTACAATAATATGTGGTGGTCTTTTTGATGCAGGAGAATATTGGGTCCTTGGCAATTCTACACAACCAAAAATAAGTTTACTTATGTTTTCTTATTGTTTCTTGTTTATCAGTTCTAGATTTACCGACAGCTTTCAGTGTCCTCTTTTCCCGATGAGTTTGCTGTTATCGGTGATGCTTTGCCCGATGAGTTTCGGTGATGCCTTACCGATGGTTTTCTCTGTTGCTCGAGTATGCTTTACCGATGATTTTCTGATTTTTGATGATGCTTTCCTGATGTGTGTTTTCCTAATGTGGCCGACTTCTACACTTAATTTCTATGGCTGAATTAATGTGGGGTCTCTCATTGGGATATGTGTGTACCAAAATATGGGACTCACCTTTGTATTTGAGTGCTGACTACTTTGTTAGACTCTTGTATATATCCTTTGGTACGTTCTTAGTTTAGAGGCAAGTCTCAGAGCAAGAAGGCAAATATTAGTATATTGAAGATCTGAGATCTCTGTGTAAGAAGATGGAATTGTAATCAATTTTGTTGTATATGGATGTAACCAGGAAGTCCTTACAGCCTAGCATGTATTGAGTTTGAATTATTAATGATAAAGATATCTACATTTATCTTCTCTCACTGTGTATTGTGTTAATTTCGCATTGTATCTACAAGGTAGATGGTTTTGAGTGTTCCCTAGGCCCCGTCACTCCTTCCTCCCTTGTGTCAGGTGGTATTAGAGTGATTTGAGATCCATGGTTCCTTCTTGTAAACTCTAAAGATATTTTTTGTAGGGTGGCAGGTTGTGATCTAACCTACAATTGCAGAGAGTTTCAAGATGGTTCGTGGGAAAGGAAATGTTGATCAAGGTCTGGCTGATATGCTTGGACAAATGGCTGCAATTTTGGAAGGTGTTGAGACAGCCCAATGTAGAGGAAGACATATTGAAGATGTTAGTGATGCTGAGTTCAAAGAGGTTCAAGGTGAAGCTGCACCAGCACCTATAATGGACCAGGAAGAAGAAAGATTCCTGAGAGCCTTGACAAGTTTGAAATCCACACCTCAGTTAAATCCTCCTAAGTATAGTGGAAAGTTAGATTATGATTAATTGATTTACTGGATCACTGAGATGGAAAAATATTTTGAACATGAGAATGTTGCAGAGGATAAGAAGGGGAAGATCGCAAGCACAAAATTGAAAGGTCATGCATCCTTATGGTGGTAACATCTGCAATTGGATAGAAAGAAGAAATGTAAAGACAAAATCAAGGTATGGTATAAGATGGTGAACAAATTGAAAGGAAAATTTCTTCCTTGTGATTATCAGATTAACCTAGTTCAGAGAATGCAAAGTTTTAGGTAGAAGGACAAACCATTCAAAGACTATACTGAAGAATTTTACAGATTGGACATCAAATCTGGACATTTTGAAGATGAATTAGAAAGAGTTGCAAGATATCTGAATGGCTTGAGGAGTTCCATAAAAGATGAGATCAGTTTGATCAAGATGGAAGGCATTGAAGAGGCATACCAATTTGCCCTAAAAGTTGAAGAAAAGTTGAACAGAAGATATAACAAAGACAAAGAGGTAGAGGTGGTAGATTTCCTAGAGGAAGAGGTAGATCTCATGGTGAAAATAGTAGATCTAAACTAGACAAGTCAAATGAAGACACTAATCAAGACAAAGGAAAGACAAAATGGAAGGGTAGAAATTCATAAGAGGAAGGGGTAATTATTCCAAAGGTGGATATAGTAGAAGAGGGTTCCAAGTAACTTGTTATAACTGTGGTGAAGAAGGACAAAAATCCTTTGAGTGTACACATGCAAGAAAGAAAGGTGGTAGCAGTAGCAGAAATGCTTTGATTCAAGAGGAGACATCCAATGAACCTAAGAATAACCTCATGATCAGAAGGATACTATGGAGTGAGAAAGATAAGAAAGATCCTGTCAAGAAAATTTTGTTCAAAACCAGATGTAGAGTTGCAGACAAAGTTTGGAAAGCCATTGTTGACAGTGGAAGCTCGGAGAATCTGGCATATGAGGGAATGGTTGTAAATTTGCAGTTGGAGAGGATGAAACATCCAAAACCCTATAAAATCTCATGGATCAAGGACAAAAATACATTAATGGTGAGTGAATAATGTTTTGTGAATCTGAAGATTGGAAAATACTATGATAAGGTGTTTTGTGATATTATGCCAATGGATTGTTATTATATTTTGTTGGCTAGACCTTGGTAGTATGATAGACATGCTATACATGATGGAAGGTTGAATAGATATTCTATTTGGGTTGATGGTAAGAAGAAATTTTTTTTACCTTTGATTGAAGAATCTATTGATGAGTTATGTACATCTATGAAATTTTGTTTGATGGAGGGTAGACAGTTTGTTAAGGATCTTAAAAGAGATGATATTTGTTATGCTTTGATTCCTAACAAACCAAGTAGAAATATAGAAGATGACACACCTGTAGAAGTTGAGAAGTTTCTAACTGAATACAAAGAAATCATTTCAGATAATATACCTGATGGTTTGCCACCAATCAGAGATATCAGTCATTGTATGGATCTGATTCCTGGAGCTAGTTTACCAAACAAGGCACCTCATCAGTTAACACCGACAGAAAATGAAGAGCTTAATCAAAAATTTCATGAACTATTGAACAAAGACTTAATTAGAGAAATTTTAAGTCCATGTGTAGTACCTACTGTATTGGCACCTAAGAAGAATGGGGAATGGAGAGTGTGCAATGATTCTAGAGAAATAAACAAGATCACAATGAAGTATAGGTTTCCTATACCAAGAATGGATGACATAATGGATTATTTGAGTGGAGAAAAGTATTTTACCTTTCTTGATCGTTGGACAAAAAAATGCTCTTCTAGGGTTTTTATGTGTACGGCTTTCTGTCTATGTTTCCGCTCTGAGCCTTCCATCTGTCATACCGCATTTACTGCGGGATCTCATTAGGGTTAGCCTTTAGTATGGCTCCGGCCAACTTCGGCCTAGCAGTTACTGCTGGTGCTCGAGTTGAAGCTTCGGACTGCCATGGCGCCGCCTCCGAAAAAACGTCCTCGCAAGTTCATCCCGAAGGTCTTCCACGAGGTAACCCTGATATAATTCTTAACCCCTAGGAATTTGATACTGCATGTGAATGGCTAGAGAAACATACGCTAATTGGATATTTTGTGGGTCGTACTCCTCCTAAAACTATCCTCAAGGACTGGGTCAACAAGAGCTGGACCCCTCATGGGGTCCGTCTTGACGGAGTGCAAAACCTCACCAAAGGATTTTTCCTTTTCAGGTTTGCTAACCCTTCCCAGGCGGACGCGGTTTTT
>MU225234.1:2244466-2291429 GCA_018584345.1 Thuja plicata | reverse complement strand
TGGAACACAAGCATAGAGAAATCATGGCGGACTAATGCTCCCGTGCCAAATCTGCCACCAAAATTTCAAATTCGAAGTCCTGCGACCTCGCGACCAACCGTTAGTCTCTTTGTCGTGAGCATTTTGTCTTAACCATGGTCTGATCATTAGATTAGGTGACAACGTAATTCCTTTACCTTGGCTAACCCAAGTCTTTCCAGCGATCAGGCGACCATAGTGGAAATCTAAGTCGCGCAGGGTTATCCTTAACTCAGTACCCTTCTCTAGACTACGCGACAAGCCATTGTTCTTATTTTCATGATCTCTTTGGTCGCTTAGTCGGGAGATCCTGTGTCTTTACCTTTAACTTGAAGCACGTGCCCTTTTCTATTTACAGCGACCTCGCAACATACCTTAATCGCTTAGTTGGAAGGAATTTTTCCCTGGGGCACTTTTATCACCAGACTATGCGACCACCGTCAGATCTCTTAATCTTTCCATCACACGGTTGTCTTTTAATCGCCTTAGAATTTCACATACCTTTAAGTTATCAGGAGACTTCGCGAATGAGGGCAAACATACCTTAGTCTTGTTATCGCGTGATCCACTTCCTTTATCAAGCGATCAGGCGACAACCATTAGTTCTGTGACAGGTGTCATCTTTTCTTTTGTCCATGTAACACTTTATGAATAACTGAGTAACCGCCCTGCTCTGGCGACATCCCGACTGAAGGAAATCACTTAACATGAAACCGTTAGTCGCATGGTCAGGAATGTTATCCTCTAACTGTCAACTTATCACGAGACCACGCGACTAAAGCAAAGCTTTAACTGTTTTGAATGTCCTGATCCAGCGATCATGCGACATGAAGTAGGTGCAAGGTTGGGAGACATTTCTTTGACCTGTTGACTCTTCTCGCGATCACCTGACTGAGGCGGGTCCCATTCCTTTTAAATCTTTATAACATGGAATTCAAGCGACAACCCGACTAAAGAGAGATCGCTAAGTCTCGATACACTGAGAGAATATTCAATTTCTTAACGAGACTACGCGACACAAAGGAAAAGCAAAGTCGGGAGAAGCTTTGGCATATTCGATCTGGGTTATGCGATTAAGCAACCTGACTTAAAACATGTCTTAAGTGACTAAAAAGGGTAATGACAAAACATAAGACATGGCTAAGGGTTTCAAGATATATCGTTTAACATTTGGTTGCTAGGGTTTATCAGGTTTTTGACAATTTTGGCAATGTATAGGCATAAAAACCTGAAAATTTCACAGAGAGCAAGGCAAAGAACAAGGTGAGGCAGAAAAAACATGAAATGGAGCCGCTTCAATATTTCTTGCAAGAATACACTCATCTAGGTACTCATAGGGCTATATGCCTCAATTTTTCCTTGTGCAATTCTATGAGAGATGATTATCAACGGATGCCTAAAATAGATACTTTATGGTAGTGACTACCCAGTTCACCCCCGAAAGGTGATAATCTTTGTGCAAGGAGGATAGTAACCTCCCCAAGATACTCATCATTTTGTGCCCTCACTAGCATTTGGAGTCAAATAATATGGCATCATTAATAGAGCCATTGCATGTTTGGTGAAGGTTATTTTCTAATTATCTTGTGAGTGTCTACCTGAGTCTACAAGAAAAAAAAAATTGCTATAAACTTAATCATAAAAATTCTACAAACAAACAAGTCCTATCAAAACAAGACAAAATCATTTTTATTTGCGTGTGTGTGTCCCAAATTGAACACTTAAAAACACATTTAAACACACCAAAAATGTTGGAAACTTTGCAAATTGTTGGTTATCACCTAGAAAAATTCTCACAAAGTTTTCATTGGCACAAAAATGTGGATTCTAAAAACATTTGGTCCTTGTCTTATTCTTGGTCAAAACAAAAGGTCATTTATGGGTTGTTTCTATCTAAATTAGCTCAAGTTTTGAGAAAATCTTGGAAAAATCTATCTCCAGTCCAAACATCCCAAGCTTAACATTAAACTCTAATTTTAGAGGATCAATCCAATTTCTCTTTATTTCAACAACCTAAATCTAGTCTCCATTGGTTATAACAACCTTTTCTTATTTAGAGATCACTATCAAGGTTAATCTAAGCTTCATCAAGATCTCAAATATCATCTACTTTACATCAACACTTTTTTTTTTATCAAACTTTGACCAATTTCTAGGCTACTTTATTAAACATTGAAACTCTAAGTGGTAGATTGATCATATTTTCAAATCAAGCATCTTCCAATCTTACATGGTGAGGACATGAAGTGGTCTCTATGAACAAATTTATATTGGACATATACCTTGGACAAGAATCGTACCAGAAGCACAATCAGATCAAGATCAAAATCCATTCACGGATCAACATACTATAGAACCAAAATCTTAAACTAATAACAACAACATGGCTGGAATTGAGAATGAGTGGGATAATCATAACAATACTAAAAATGAAGAAGAGATAACCCAAGAATAAATCCAAAAAGTCAAACAAGATACAAGGTTCCAAAATATCATTGACAGGGTCGTAATGGCTGACAAGGAAAGGCTTTTTGTGCATCTAGCCTCTATGGGAATCAAATTACTTCAAGATTTTGATATTGAAAAACTTAAAACACATGAAGTGGAAAATCCAATATTGGTTACCCTTATGAAATAGGTTGAGGCTTTGCAAACTCAAATCATAGAAATGAAGAAAGAAAAGGACATTATTCCAAAGAAGATTCAATCAATGCACTTTGTGCTTTGCCTTTCGATTGAAATCCACACATGCCTCTATTTCCACCAAATGTGGATATACCAAAGTATGACAAGTATATAGGAGTTACAGACCCTCAAGATCATATACAAGAGTTTTATACTCTTAATATGGATTTCATTCACCAAAAAAAGCACTTGATGAGACTATTTCCTTGTAGCTTAAGCGGAAAAGAAACAGAATGGTTCTCCAAATTACCTCATGGAATCAAAACTTTTGAAGAGTTAATAGATTGGTTAATGCAACATTATTCCTACAATATTCAACATCCTATTACAATTTTTGATCTATGTACCACTAAAAAATGTATTGGAGAACCATTCATATCATTCTTGCAGCGATGGAGGAAAATATTTGCAAGATATCCTCGTTTGATTCCCGAACGGAAAAGATGGACATTTTTGTAAACAGTCTTGTAACATAAATGAACCATTATCTTCAATTACAATTAATTCCAATATTTGAGAATGAAATTGAGATGGGAGTCAAAATAGAAGACAACTTGGCTAGGAAAGGATAAATCAAGATCTATAAAGAATCCAATGGATCTTACAATAATAATAACAATGACAACTAAGACAAATCAAAGTATTGGAATAAAAATTGAAATGTTGTCAATGATGGAGTAGTACATGCCAAAAATATAAAACCAAAAAAAATGGCATTTAATCTTTCTGCTACTACTCCTCCAAAGGATTATAATACTACATTGAACGTATGGATTAATCAAGAACCCAAGCAATCAAAACCACCTTTCACAAATGGTCCTAAATGAGTGTTTACACCTCTTGAAGAGTCACTTGAATTAGATTTACATAAGCTCATATCTCACAAGGTTATTACACTACCTGCATTAAACCAAAATGGTGGAATGATGCTCATTATTGTGAGTATCATAGAAACAAGGGACATAGAACGAATGAGTGCATGAAACTCAAACATTTGTTACAAGAACTAATCAACAACAAGGTCATTACAATGGATGGGCACAAGACAAATGAAGATCACATGTCCTTTAAGACACCTTTGCCTACTTATGAGAAAGGAGAATCATCCAATTCCAAGGGAAATTAGGTGAATTATACTTATTCACATGAGAAAACCATCAACATGTCAGAATCATGGGACCAACACGTCAATATAATAAAAATCAAAGACAAACAAAAGGGTGAGTCCACTAAAGTAGTAACAAGAAGTCAAGATAAAGTGACATTGAAAGGAGATTCTTAAAAACTTCTAACATCTTCAAAAATAATGTCAACCAAAAAAGCTTAATCATTGTCCTCATCTGATTACAGTTTGGTTGATCAATTGCAGAGAGCTCTTGTGTAAATCTCTATTCTTGAACTACTTAAGATCTCTCCATCACATAAAGAGATTTTGGAAAAATCTTTGGTTGAAACAAATATTCCTAACAATTTGGATGTGGATAAATTTTAAGCCATGGTTGGAAACTTGACCACCCCACACTACCTATCATTCTTAGAGGAAGATGACAATTCTATAAGCCACACATATAATACGCCTTTACACATAAAGGTGTCAATCAATAAACACTGAGTAAAGTGGGTATTGACGGATGGAGGAGTGAGCCTAAACATTTGTACTCTAAGTTTGATCAAAGCATTGGGATTCTCAGATGAAGATATTAGCCCTAAAATTAGGATAACCATTAAAGCATACGATGATGAATAAAGACCATCCAAAGGGTTGGTACTTTTTCCTTTTAGAGTGGGACCCATGAAAATAAATGTTGTGTTCCAAGTGTTAGATGTTAACCTATCATATAATATCCTCTTGGGGAGACCTTGGATACATGAAATGCAAGAAGTTCCATCAAATTTCCATCAATTCTTAAAATTTCCTTATTATGGAGAAGAATAAAAATTCTAGCAAACACCAGTTATTTCCAATCCTACAATAATGTCAAACAATGAAACAAAAGAATGGTTCCTCATAACATGGAATCTACAAAAGAACAACCTCCTGAGAGTTCAACATCATCTATTCTAAGGTATTTTGAGAAGAAACTAAAGTTAAAAGATGATGGCATTGGAGAGTACAAAGTGGATCAACTATTTTCATTAACATCATTACCTCTCTCACCTAGCTCACAAGGAAGACCTTCATTGTCCATAATGTCAGCAAAGCCTAAACCACAAACTATCTATAATGGAACTTTTTTAAGAGGCAAATAATTGGAAGAAGAGAATGAAGACAATGAGTGATTGAAATGGCTATATAAGGAAAAAAATGAATCTCATAAAGACAGTAAGCATTTCCAGATAGAAACTCACCAATACAAACATGGTCTTCATATCACACAACAAATGGATATCAAGGAAAAGGAACTCTAGGAAAGAATAAAGTAGGTATTGTTGAGCCAATTCTTACACAATTCACAAATCCCAAAGATAAAACTAGAATAGGGTGCAAAGATGGAGCACAAATCCTAGTCATTCAAGATGGCCCAATCTTTGATGAAGGTTAGGAAGAATCTGAAGAGGAAATAGAGATGGTCCATATCTCCTATGAAATATTGTTACATATCCATGAATAAAATTCTCAGTATCAAGAAGAACTCTATATTTCTTCATTTTTGAGGGATCAAGAAACGAAGACTGAGGAAAAAACATTCACACAAAAACCAACTGATCAAACACTTGCTGAAAATCAAAATGATTCTCAAAGACATACATCTGATGAAGAAACCAATGAACAAGAAAATCACCACCCTAACTGGGGACAACTAGTAACAATTACACATGTTCTAGACTAGACACATTATCCTGATACATATTCTAATGAATATGAATAGGACTCATTTTTTGACGCCACTATTGATATTTAAATAGATATTATTCATCAATATGCACCTCAACTGGAAAGAGGAGAAAGTTCTAATGCTGCTCATAATACAAACATTAATGCTGATTTTGCTAATGTTGTGATCCCTCGTATCATTGATGCTAATACAAGAATCTTACTAGGACCAGAGGAGATTCAAATAATAATAGAAAATAGACATCTCAGAAATATGATAAGATAAAGACAAGAGGGACAAAGCTCAAGTGTATGACATTTCAAATTTAGTTCACATAATATTGACAATGACTCGAGTGAGATTATTAAGACTCTTGATGGTCTAAAAAACTTCAGGATGACATTGTTGGAGACCTCATCAATACATTCAAATGTTATGAGAACAATTCCATCAAGAACCTTGAAATAGTTGAAGATAATCCTAGCAAAACCTTACTCCTAATCCACACTAAACTTATCAACTAGGCCTTATCTGAACCTATGGATATACCCATGTTTCCTAATGACCATGCCATAGCTTGTTATCAAAATGCAGTAGAACCCTTGACGTCTTCTACTTCCAAATCTAACACACAAGGGGATATCAATTTTTCCAATCGCAAAAGAAAGAAGAAAATAAATCAAAGATCTGAGGGTGAAAATCATTCTATGGCAGTCTCAAATCACGAAAAGGGAAACTAAAGGATGTATCCAATAGTCAATTAACCAAACATTTCTCGAGGGTTTAGATATTTAAGAAACAAGAACTAAGTTCTGATTGACACCAAAATTTGCTATTACATCTAGTGTATCCTCATCAGCATCCATGCCAAATGTCTCATCTTACTATGCTATAACATGTCCTCTCTATCATTGTCAATGAGGATGTCCTCTTGATTGTTGAGAAAGACGGTGACTAGATGATCCTTCATGACTAGAATTTCCTTATGTAAGGCCATTATACCAAAAAAAATTAGTATCATGTGTGTTGGTATGACAAATGTGACACCATCCATTTATATTTGGAGACTTCTATTGATGTTGTTTAGACTGTTGTTGTTGTTGAGGCTAGTGTTTTTGTTGAGGCAGCTTTTGGGAGGGTCCCTTGTGAGACTTACATTTTTGCTGCTACTTAGATACTAGTATTTTTTCCTCAAAATTATCTTAAAAACACTGAATGGCCTCTTCTTTTTGTTGAATAATCACCAATCCTTCATAAGACACCTTCTATTTGATAATACACAATGTTGTGAAAAATGTCTGAAGCTTGGAGGGAAGAGCTGGGAAGGTAATCATGACAAGAAATTTCTCCTCCACCACACCAAGTGCAAGGACCTTTACATAGATTACAAATAATCAACATAGAAAAAGTCTTCAAATTTCTCCCCAACTAGAATATAATCTATATGCAACTTTGATGTGAGATAAAGAATCTTCATCTATTTCTTTGTCTCATAGATGGTGGAGAGCACATCTTAGGACACCTTTGATGTAGTAACATTTCAAATCTGTGGTTGTACCTTGTAAAAGATATTGAGTGTGATTAACATCAAAGCTTTGGCATCATCCTTATCAGACTTCTTCTATTCATCAGTAGTGGGTCCTTCATTCACACTAGTAACAATCTCCCATAATTCCTCAAAATATGCATTTTCATCTTCCATGTGCCCTAATTAAACCCTTTGAAAAGTTGTGCATCACAAAGAAGTATTTTTGGAGCACACATGATAGTGCCAAAACAAAATACACTTCAAAAAAAAGAGAAAACAATTAAAAAAAATTTATCATTTACAGTATGATGACATACACTTTATCGAGACAAACACCTTCTTCTATGGATGAATAAAACCATTGAGGCGAGCTCGATAGGCTTGTGTTGTAAGACAAGTATGATTACGCCAACATTCTACCTCATCTTCATCATTAGCATCATAACCCTCTTCAAGATGCACACATATCTTCCTAGCCTGACAACATATATCAAAAATAAAGTACTCAAAGAGTCCTTTTTGAATCAATTCATCAAACTCCAGACTCCCAATGCTTCGAAGTGCATCTGTGAAATAAAAATAGAAACTATTATTTTATTTCACTGTATGTCACACTCCATGATTTCTCTCCACTCTACAAGATGTTTGCACGTGCCTCCTTGAATGGTCACAACAAAACCATAGGAAATGGTGCAAAATCAGGTTTGCAGGTTTATTTAAACTCAAATATCACTCTCACAGGGGTTTCATACCTCTCCCTCTCGTCTTCAGTGTTAGCCAATGACTTTAATCAAGGGACAAAATAATACATCTTAAATCCCAAAATTATAAAAAAGGAACATTTCATCTCATAGGAAGAGGATTTTAAATTTTCTCTAGTACCAAATATTGAAGAAAAAGAACATTGATTAACTTGATTGATCAAAGCAAACAAAACATGGAAATATATATGGTGTAGGAGCACCTAGGTAAGGCTATCTTGTAATCTACGGTCCCTAGTCAATTTTTGGCTAGTAGTGGTCTTAGCCAAGCTAGTAATGAAATAAGAGGACTAGATGGTCCTAGAGTGTGTCTTTTTGGTTAGGAGGTCTACTAAGTCATTTGGAGTCCTTAAGTTATAGTTT
The DNA here is from genome assembly GCA_018584345.1 of Thuja plicata. Taxonomy (NCBI): domain Eukaryota; kingdom Viridiplantae; phylum Streptophyta; class Pinopsida; order Cupressales; family Cupressaceae; genus Thuja; species Thuja plicata. The sequence goes on along the minus strand of MU225234.1, from coordinate 2,283,258 downwards.
GGTCCAAATTTGGAAAATGCTACAAATATCGGGGAAACATTACATTTGTGCATTTAGAGGCCCACATTGGAAAAGGAAAAGGTTAGGAAACCCATTTAATGTTCTAGTAGGAATAATTATGCATTTGTTTGAGATTCATAATGAGCTGACCAATTTTGTGTGTAAGAATGCAAAATTTGTAAAAGTTGCTGACAACTTTGCAAAATTGACATTGTTGTCATTGATAACATTTCTTTCTCAAGTTGATTTTTGAGCATATGGTTATGTAACTATACTAAACAATTAGTGTGTGCAAGGATAAACTATTTAAGGCCTCCCTCAACATGTGTGAAGGGTTGGACAAAATTTGGTTAATGAACAAGCAAGTTCTCTAAGCATTTTTTTATCACTGTTAGTGTATTTTCTTGTTTGTAGTCTTTTCATGGATTGATCTCTGCATTATAACTCATGCATAAGGTAGTAGATGTAGTTTCTTGATTTTGTGTGGGTGTAGATATTTTTTTTGTTTCTATTGCATTGCTTTTGTAAATTATTTTGGTTTTAGCATTATTGTTGGTCTGATCTAGGCAGTTTTTGATTATGGGGTCATAACTCATCTTCCCACCGTGGCATCTATACCGTTCCTTGGGATTTCTTAGATGACTCTTTTTACATTACTTGTGTAGAATATTGGGCCCAGTAAAGCAATTTTTTTATTTTTACAGTGATGCCCTAAGCGAGCTAGAAGAGGATGGTTAGGGATCACAATGGATTGCAGAAGAAAATAGAGGGATTGAATGCATTGGTTGCTTTAATCTAAGCATATGAGGAGGAGGATATGTGTGTGAGGAAGCCCCATACCTTAGAATAAGTCCTAATGTGGATTTTTTCTAGGTGAAAGAATAAACCCTTGTAAGCACTGTCAGTACTTGAGAAACCCTTAATTTTAGGCTTAAATTTAGCAACCCGCTGTACAGAAAGGTTGGGGAAGTGAGATGAGATAAATCCTAGAGGTTTCCAAAAAGGGTATCAGGAAATCTAATGTGTTTTCCACCTTATTGAGAAATGTTTTGAGTTATGTGCCAAAAGGTGTGTTTTGAGGCCTAATTCCTTGTAGCCATGTTTTGTGCAAATTCAAACAAGTTCTTGAAATCAATAAGGATTTCATCGCAACTTTGTGTTGTTAATAATTTTCATGGATCCAATGCCCTAGGAATAAGGCTTCCTCTCCATTGGTGATTTCTTTTGATCATGTGTGAAAATTTGGTGTGGAGGATGCAAGAAGATATCCATCAAGAATGTTGGTGATTGAATTGATTTCTTTGTTGATGTAGACAAATTATAGAGGTGAAAGATTGAGAATGGAATCCTTGTGAGTTAGGGTTTTTGAAGGACCCTAATAGGATAGAGAAGTGGCCTAGTGAATACCCTAGGAGAAGGTAGGGTTAGAGAGAAAGATTTTTCTTTTTATCAGATTGGTATCAGAGAAAGTTAAATATTTTGGATTCGGTGTATGTTTCTATATAGTGGTGAATCAATAGGGGAGATCAACATGGTGACTAATGTAGAGTTAGCTAAGGAGATGGGTGAGCAAAAGGAGAAAAAGAGACTCCTTGAAGAAGTCTTGGAAGAAATGAGAATAAAACTACAAGAAGTTGTTGAAGGAGCCAAGGATAAAGGAAAAGAAGGTGAAATTAGTGACAAAGGTAAGAAGAAGATTAATGGGGAAGATATCAATCCTAAACATGACCCTCCATTGAATGAGTAACAATTCTTGAAAGAAATCAAAGCACTAGGTGGAAAAGCACTAGAAGGCATACCACTATTTAATGGGAAAATGGATATTGAGAAAATGATGGAATGGATTGAGGGAATGGAAAGCCACTTTGAGTGTGAAGGTGTTACAGGGGCACAAAAATGAAAGGTTTCAAAGTCAACGCTAAGAGGATCAGCATTGACATGGTGGAAGTACCTGTAATATGAAAGAGTTATAATGGGTAAATAACCTATAGCTAAATGGAAAGCAATGGTGACTAAAGAGAAAGAAAATTATCTTCCAGAAGACTATGAAATACAAATTTATAGAAAGAGACAAGGTCTAAAGAAAAAATACTTGGATGTGGCCTCTTATATAGATGAGTTTCATAAATTATGTCTCAAATCAAAGATTCAAGAAGAGGAACCTATCAAGATAGCAAGATACTTGGGTGGTCTAAAATGGAACATTCAAGAAGAGATAAGTCTATGGACTCCAACTACTATTTAGAAGTGTAACCAATTAACTCTTAAGGTGGAAGAAAGGAAAATGAAGAAAGGGGAATCTGATTTAATAGGAAGAGGTAGAGGTATTGACCAAGGGGGTCATAGAGGTGGTTATCAAGGCAGAGGTAATGAACAAAGAAACCAGGGAGAGTCCAAGTTGACAAAGCATGGTAGTGAAACTACTTTAAGAGGGGGTTAAACTGGAGGTAGAGGTACTCAAGGAGGCTCTAGAGGAAGAAGCTCAGGAAGAAGAAACTAATACTTTGCAAGTATGAAATTTTATACTTGTGGTCAATTGCGTCACCCTGCCTATAGATGCCCTGATAAACCCACTTCATCAAACAATGGTAAAAGGATTGCATATGCTCATGAAGACACAAAAAGTGTCAAGACACTTGAGGTTGATCACATTGACTCAGAGATGGGATAAAATTTGATGTTCAAAAGAGTTCTGATTTGCCAACCAGTCAAGGAAGAACCCAAGAATAGGAGAGATTTTTTTAGAGTTAGATGTAAAATTCTTGGCAAAGTTTGCAAAGTTATTGTGGATTCAAGGTCCACAGACAATATCATATCAGAGGAAGTTGTAAAAAAACCTAAATTGGGAAAGATACCTCATGTGAATCCATACAAAGTGACATGGTTGAACAAAGGGTAGACTGTGTTGGTGAATGAGCAGACTTGGGTGGAGTTCTCTATTTCAGGATATAAGGATAAATTGCTTTGTAATGTATTTCCTATGGATGCATGCCATCTATTATTGGGCAGGCCTCAGAAATATGATAGGGGTACAGTGTATGATGGAAAGGATAATTCCATATCTTTCAAGAAAGATAAAAAAACTTTCAAAATTTAGTCCTTGTTGGAAGAAGATGAGCCAAAACCCAAGATTCCTAGTATCTTATTGAGTAATAGAAAAGAGTTCATTAATTCCCTTAAAGATGGAGGAAGTGAAGAGTATGCCATTTTTCTCAATCCTAAGGAGGAAGAGAATCCTAAACAAGAACCTTTGCCATCATAAATCCAAGGGTTACTTCGGAGGTACAAGGATATAGTCAGTGATGGTACTCCTGCAACTTTACCTCCTAGAAGAGTGATAAGTCATCAAATTGACTTTGTACCTTGTGCATCATTGCCAAATAAGGTAGCCTATAAGATTACTCTAGATCAGGACCTAGAAGTGGCTAGACAAGTGCAAGAGCTATTAGACCAAGGACTAATTAATAAAAATGTCAGTCCATGTGCCATATCTGTGGTCTTAGAATCTCAGAAAGGTGGTAAGTGGAGACTTTGCACAGGCTCTAGGGATATTAATAGGATTATAATTAGATACAGATTCCCTATTTCTAGGATTGAGGATTCAATGGACTATCTTGGAGGGGAATTACTTCACTAAATTGGACCTAAAAAGTGGGTGCCACCAGATTAGGATCAAAGATGGGGATGAATGGAAGACAACTTTTAAGACCACTGATGGGTTGTATGAGTGGAGAGTTATGGAATTTGGGCTTTCAAATGCCCCTAGCACATTCATGAGGCTCATGAATGAAGTGCTTAAGGATTTCATAGGGATATTTGTGGTAGTTTATCTAGATGATATACTCATCTTCAGTAAGACAACAGAGGAACATTTGAAGAATGTGGAGATGGTACTCAAAAGGTTGAAAGAGGAGAAGTTATTTGTTAATCTAGAGAAGTTTGAGTTCTTCAAGAAAGAGATTGTGTATTTGGGGTTTGTTGTATCCCAAGGTTCATTGAAGATGGACCCAACAAAGGTGGAAGCTATTCTAAATTAGCCTACACCAACCACAGGGACAGAGGTAAGGAGTTTTCATGGGTTAGCTCAGTTTTATAGAAAGTTTATAAGAAATTTTAGTGGTATTTGTGTACCAATGCTTGATACCATCAAGGGTGTTCTAAAAACTAAGTTTAGATGGACCTCTGAAGCAGGAAAAGTATTTGAAAAGTTGAAGGAGCAAGTAGCAACATAACCTATCCTTAGAATCCCTATTTTTGATAAACCATTTACTTTGGAGTGTGATGCAAGTGGGATGAGAGTAGGGGGTGTGTTAAGTCAAGAGGGTAGACCAATAGCCTTCTTCATTGAGACATTAAATGAAGCTAAGAATAAATATTCCTCTTATGACTTGGAATTGTATGCCTTAGTTCAGTCTCTTAGGAAGTGGAGACATTACTTTCTACCCAAATAATTTGTAGTGTTTACTAACAACCATGCCCTTAGCTATATAAATACACAAGAAAAGCTCAATAATAGACACCTAAAGTGGATGGAATACCTTCAATCATTTACATTCACAATAAAGCATAAAAAATGACAAATGAACAAGGTTGCAGATGCACTAAGTCAGAGGATGCTGAGCATTCAAGAAGTTCAGTTGAAAAGCATTGGTATAGAGAGTTTCAAGAACCTCTATAGGAATGATAAAGACTTTGGTGAAGCCTACAAGGTATGTTCTGATTTTCAGAATCATTTTCATAGTAAGTTTTCTTATTTTACCTTGCAAAGTGGGTTTTTATTTAAGGGAAACCAGTTGTATGTTCCTAAGGGTTCAATGAGAGATAATCTCATTCAAGAGAAACATAATGGTAGATTGACTGGCCTTTTTGGCGTGAACAAAACCATGGAGTTAGTACAATGGTTTTACCATTGGCCAAAGTTGGTAAGAGATGTGAAAAAATATGTTGAGAAATGTGTAGTGTGCATGAAATCAAAATGAGGAGCTAGAAATGCTGATTTGTATCAACCTTTTTGAATCCCTAATAGACCATGGGAGTGTGTTAGCAGGTATTTAATTGTAGGGATACCTAAGACAAAACATGGTCATGATAGTATCTATGTTGTGGTAAACAGATTTAGCAAAATGGGACTTTTTATACCTTTTAGAACTATTCATGATTCTAGTAACATTGCACATTTGTTTTTTAAGGAGATTGTATGAATCCATGGTCTACCCCTAAGCATTGTATCAGATAGGGATGTCAAGTTCATGAGCCATTTCTAGAAAACACTATGGAGCAGATTGGGTATTAACCTATCATTTGGTTTAGCTTACCACCCTCAGACTGATGGACAAACTGAGGTGGTTAACAGAGTGCTTGGTAACCTATTAAGGTCCCTAACTAAGGAGTATGGACAGACATGGGATGTGGTCATTCCCCAAGCAGAATATGCATATAATGATAGTGTGAACATGAAAATAGGTAGGATCCCATTTGAATTTGTTTATGGGATGCACCCAAGAGGTGTATGTGATCTTTGAGACCTTGGAACCATGGAGTACATGAGTGGTCATGCTAAAGACTTCACTCAAACCATGAAGGATATTCAGGAGCGGGTGAAGAGGACTATACTAGAGTCTACTAAAAAATTGAAGGCTAAAGTGGATGAGAAGAGAAAGGATGTTCAATTTGAGGTAGGGGATTATATCGTGGTACATTTGAATAAATCTCACTTGCAGAAGGGAGTTCCTACCAAGATACAGATGAAGAGAGTGAGACCCTACAAAATCTTAGCCAAGTATGGGGCTAATGCCTATAAAGTGGATCTACCTACTAATTTGAGCATCTCATCTGTCTAAAATGTGGCAAACTTAATAAAGTTTAAAGGACCCTTAACTGAGATAGATGTGAAAAGAGAGGAGGTTGGAAAATATGTAGAGCCTATTTTACCTCCCAAAATGCAGACAAAAATAGACAAGGTATTAGATTCAAGGGTCAAGAAGACCACCAGACACAAGGTGTACATGGAACACCTCACAAAGTGGAAGAACAAGCCAGAGTCAGAAGCAACATGGGTTGTAGATACAAACTTCAAGAGGTTAGGAAATTCTAATGACATCTTGTCCACAGGAGTGACATGATTTACTTTTGTGGGGGAGTATGGTGCAGGAGCACCTAGGTAAGGATATCTTGTAACCTAGGGTTCCTAGTCAAGTTTTGGCTTGTAGTGGCCTTAGCCAAGAAAATAATGAAATAAGAGGAATAGATGATCCTAGAGTGTGTCTTTTTGATTAGGAGTTCTAACAAGGTCATTTGGAGTCCTTAAGTTATAGTTTGGTCAAAATTCGGGAAAGTTGGAAAATGCTACAAATGTTGGGGAAACATTGCATTTCTACATTTAGAGGCCTACATTGGAAAATAAAAAGGTTAGGAGACCTATTTCATGGTCTATTAGGAATAAGTAAGAATTTGGTTGAGTTTCATAATGAGTTGACCATTTTTGGGTGTAAGAATGCAAAAGTTGAAAAAGTTGTTGACAACTTTGCAAAATTGACAATGTTGTCATTGACAACATTTCTTGCTCAAGTGCATTTTCAAGAATATGGTTATGTAACTTTCTAAAACATTTATTGTGTGCAAGGATAAACTATTTAACACCTCCCTTGACATGTGTGAAGGGTTGGACAAAATTTGGTTAATGAACAAGCAAGTTCTCTGAGCATTTTTAATCACTCTTAGTGTATTCTCTTATTTGTAGTCTTTTCATGGATTGACCTCTACATTGTAACTCATGCATGAGGTATTAGATGTAGTTTCTTGATTCTTTGTGGGTGTAGATAGTTGTTTTTTTCCTATTTCATTGATTTTGTAAATTGTTTTGGTTTTAGCACTGTCACTGGTCTGATCCAGGCAATTTTTTCTTATGGTGTCATAACTCACCTTCCCACCATGGCATCTACATGGTTCCTTGGGATTTGTGAGATGACTCCTTTTATATTACTTGTGTAGAATCTTGGGCCCTGGAAAGCAAGTTTGTTATTTTTGCAGTGATGCCCTAGGCGAGCTAGAAGAGCATGGTTAGGGATCACAGTGGATTGCAGAAGAAAAAAAAGGGATTAAATGCATTGGTTTCTTCAATATGAGAATTTGGGGAGGAGGATATGTGTGTGAGGAAGTCCCATACCTAATAATAAGTCCTGGTGTGGAGTTTTTCTAGGCAAAAGAACAAACCCTTGTGAGCATTGTCAGTACTTGAGAAACCCTTGATTTTAGGCTTAAATATAGAAACCCACTATACAGATAGGTTGGGGAAGTGAGACCAGATAAATCATAGAGGTTTCCAAAAAGAGTATCAGGAAATGTAATTTTTTTTCCACCTTTTTCAGAAAGTTTTGGATTTATGTGCCAAAAGGTGTGCTTTCAGGCCTAATTCCTTGTAGCCCTATTTTGTGCAAATTCAAACAAGTTATTGAAATTGATAAGGATTTCATTGCAAGTTTGTGTTGTTAAGAATTGTCATGGATCCAATGCCCTATGAATAATTCTTCCTCTCCATTGGTGATTGGTTTTGATCATGTGTGAACATTTAGTGTGGAGGATTCAAGAAGACATCCATCAAGAATATTGGTTATTGAGTTAATTTCTTTGTTGATGTAAACAAATTGAAGAGGTGAAGGATTGAGAATAGATTCTTGTAAGTTAGGTTTTGTGAAGGACCCTAATTGGCTAGAGAAGTGGCCTAGTGAGGACCCTAGGAGAAGGTAGGGTTAGAGAGAAATATTTTTCTTTACATCAATATACAGTAGAAAATATCGTAGATAATTGCAAAGAACTAACGAGGATGAAACCAGAATAGACCGGTGATAACAGAAAATAGCCAAGACTATGTGCTATGCTAAGAAAGATTAAATATGTGATCAATTATTTATATAATTTAAAATTATTAATTATGAATTTAAAATTTAGTACTTTGTTTCCTTATTAATTATGTAACTTGGTTGATACATGATTGGTCAAACGTGTGGTTCTGGGAGGACTCATGGAATGGTCACACACCGTTGTCTCATATCTAAGACTGGAACCCTTTATAAGTTTATCTTAAATAGACTTGGAGTGCTCAGGTTTGTCATTACTTAGATATTCAGGATGGGCTGGCAGTCTAGAAATATCTCTCTGACCTAAATGCTTTTTCAGATTTGGTAGCAGATGTCCAGAAGGAACTTAGATAGACCTATCTTATTCTCTCCTCTTGAGGATCAACTTATCTAGTTAGGTTCCCCTTCTAGGAAAAATACAGTTAAGGTCGGTTATGACTCAAATTTTAATCACCAATCTTGTGATTCTTGACCTGTACGACTTTTATGAGGATCTACATGTCTCCCTAAGGATGGCACCTTTTCTTGGTTGGCCATCCAGGATAGGGTTCTTTTCTGGGGATAGGCTTTATAGATTGGGAATTACCAAATTTTTTTCCTTGTACTTTATGTGGATATTTTATGGAAACTTATGATTGTCTATTCCTTCACTGTCCCTTTTCTCTTGAGTGTTGGTATTGGATTATGAACATGATGGAGTGGTCTACAGCAGTTGGTCCTAACCTTTGTAATAACTTTAAATCTTGGCCTCTTTTATATAAATCATCTACATTTGTACCTCTTTGGGAAGTGAAGCCCTCTATAGTTATTTGGAATATCTACCTTGAAAGAAATGAAAGAGTTTTTAGAGGTAAACCTACTTCATGGAATGAGGTCATTGGTAAAATAGAAAAATATATATCATAAATGATGCTTACATACCATGTTAAATTGATTAATACAAAGAAAATTTTACGAAGTGGGATTTTTTTATTCATGATAATTGGCCTCTTCTTCAGTTTGGTCTGCTCCTCCTTCCAGTTTTTTAAAACTTAATTATGATGGTGCCTCTAGGGGAAATCTGGGCATTTATTGAGTGGGGATTGTCTTTAGAAACCTTGAAGGGAACATTATTAGAGAGGCTTACAAAAAGACACCTTCAGACTCCAAAAATGTAGAGGAGTTGAAAGCCCTTCTCTTTGGTATTTTTATTGCAATCTCCATGAAGATATTTAGTATCATAATGAAGGAGACTCAATGGTGACCTATAACATAGTCTCTTCTAGAAATACGTCTTTATGGAAAATAAGATACAGACTAGATTGGATCCTCAAACATTTAGCATATTTTCAATCCTTTGAGCTTAAACATTGCTTTAGAGAGGCAAATATGGTTGCTATTTTTTTGGAAAATAAGGCTATTGACAATCCATTTTTTTTTTAGGAAGTGGATGTGAATTCTCTTTCACTCTTGAAATAATTTAGTAAGGCCAAAAGGTATCATGCATTCTCACTCTTCATTTGATATATCTCTTATAAAACATGGCTTTGGAAGGTCATTACTTGGTCACTTTTATCTCTACATCTTCAATTTTTGTTTATGCCCAGATCAATTTTATATACTCTTACTCATCATACCCATTGGGTCGTAGATTCGGCTTGGTCTTCCAGTTGGATTCTTGATGAATAGGGATCTTTTTAGGGACTCACAACTCATTTTGAGTATTATATTTATATCTCATGTATTGTTGTGGTTCAGTGGTGATTGTTAAGAGGGAGTGATTCCCTCTTGATGACCTTTTCTTTGCCACATGGGTATACGGTTGATAAGTTACTACTATGGAGATAAGTCTGGATTGACTTATCATCATTTCTTGACTATAGCTTTTAAAGCACCACAGATCCTTATTAAATATCATTTACAATTTACTTAGAACATGATATTCAAAAGCCACATGTCAACCAATGATTGATACTTGACAAATCATTAAACACATCCAATCATATTGATAGTTTTCACTTTGGTTTTATGGAATTCTCTAATTTTTTTATTGTTCTTCATGTTGCTACATTATGTCCTTTCTATCCTCCATGTGACAAGAAGTGAATCATCACTGAAAACCTTACATTACAGCTTGCATCTTAGTATAGCAATCATAGAAAATCATTGTAATGATCAAAACAAATATCATTTACCACAACTACAAACAACATTACTACAATGATTGTTACCATAATTATTATGAATGTCAAAAGGATGGCTAAATGTATAAACTTGACCATGCCAGTACAAAGATTCATACCAAATCATAGAAGTAACTGGAATTTACAATTTCCACTTCCAATATTCTTATAATGATTGATTTTGTTTTGATATTTTGCATTACCTACATTAGTAGATTAAGGGCGATTACTGGTTATGGTTACCTACACTTATGGTAAGATGGTGTTCTTTGTTGCCTACTTAGGTAGGGCCTTATTCTCCTATCTAAATGCCTCTTATATAAGTTATATTAAGGACTATGAATTGGGTGCTTTGGGAGACAATTTGATTATGTGAGGAGACCATGAGATGGTCTTATCAGTGATTGGTACTTACAAATTAAATGCAACTATTTATACTTTCAATTATGATTGTACATTATTGATTTTATAGTATGAATAACACGAAAAGCTTCCACATTCTAGGGTGCTAATAGAGATTCTTAGAAACAATTTTTTATCCCATATTCCTTCTGTCTGAATGGATTCTTGTCAATTAGGTGGATCAACTTGTCCCAGTGAATTTATGGTTGATATATCCCATTTATTCATTTGAATGAGTGGATTCATGGACCATTTATGAACTACATTTCTTTAGATGGATATATGGTTGAGGTTTTTTTCTATTGATTCATGGATCATTGATGAATTACGCTCCTTCATATGGATATATGTATGAGATTATTTGCTTTATGATTAATTTTCTTTGTGACCTTATTTCATGGATCACTATTATTTCTTCACTTGGCATCAAATTGAGGCTTTATTTGAGCATAGTTCAATATATACTTCTGTTCATTCTTTAAGCCCGGGAAAAATTTCTCATATTTTTGGCTTTCATGTCTTGAGGTTCTATACAATCATAATTTTCTCATTTTATTATCTCTTATCAGTGTCACTAATATGATCTTTAGCCAAAAGAAGAGTTGTTATTTGCGCAAGTGTGTCACCTTTGGATCTGTATCTTTGCAGCTTCCAAGGATTCATGGTGTTGGTCCTCCTTTGGATTTTTATGGGACTTTCAGTTTTCCAAGTCGATTCCATTGTAATGCCTATAAGGTTGTTCAATTTTCTTCCTTATGTATGGTAGTTTTCTGGTCTTATTTAGGGGATTTTGATGGGGGAATCTTCTCTAAAATATACCTATGGGTTTAGTCTTGGGTTGAATTGGGTTCCAAGTCTGTTACGTTGTCCTTAGGAAAAATATTTTAATGTTTTGGAGCAAGACCGGAGGTTTTCTTTGCTTGGTTCTTTCTTATCGGTGCTCATTGAACCGATATTGTAAAAAAAAAAAAGTTAATAAAAAATAAAATATTTCATGGTATATCACCACTTTTACCAAAAAAAAAATTATTAATTATGAATTTAAAATTTGTTGTATGATATATTTTAAATGAATTATTTTGGTTTGTTATATGTTTATTTAATTTAAGTAGAGTCTTTGACTTATAGAAATTAGGGGTCGTAGATATAAATAAATATTGTTATTTATTGTACTAATCAATAAATTTTAGTAAACATTCAAGTTATAAGAAATTACATCATCTTTTTCCACACTTTTCGAATAAGAACTCTTCTTTCTTTTCTTTCGATATAGAGAATCCAGAGGACTTGTTGGGGGTTCTTAGGGATGTTGTGGTGGACCAATTTTGTGTCTAAATGAATTTTCCTAGGTATTAGTTGCATCAACATTAAAATTTGGTCAATGCAGAGTAATATAGCTTTTATTTAGGACAAATAATGCATCTCTAGATCAAAGTATGATTAGAAGAATATGTTGGTCATTATGAAGAATGTGGGTAGAGACATCATGACTCCAAAAATAGATTATGAAGGATGCATAGCTAGGCTACAGGCAAAGTTGAAAACAATGAATGCAGCTTGGTTAACATTGTGCTTATATAATAATTTTTTAAACAATGTATTTAAATTCTTAAATTTATGTTGGCATAAGATAATTATATTTTAAAGAGTAAATAAATAATTTAAAATATAAATGCAACTATTTAACTAAGTGTCATTTTGTTCTTGTGAGTTACATTTAATTAGTGAAATTAAATGGTGTCATCCTATCTTTGATTGTTCAAAGTTTAGGTAGATGAACAAGTTGTTAGGAATGCTTTCATTTATCATTCTAATTAACAATTATTCAGAAAAATTTATATGATAGTTTCTACTCAATTAAGAAAATTAATTTGATTGGTTTTGAGCAAAGTAGATTCCTTATCACTAGTTGTATGTGTTCTTTACTCATGAAATGTGACATACATATTATTGGTTACATGTGTTAGAAAATATAGAATGCACTTTGTGCTACCATATGTAATGTGGCAAAGGCGTAGTAGATCTATTATTTTAAGTAATGAAAAAATGTGGTGTCTAAGTATAGGCATGACATTGTTCTCCCATGTGTATTTGATGAATATAATGAACTTGCATGATGCCAATAAATGCAATCTCTGGACACATAACTCAAAACCTTTGACATATGGGTTGATGCATCACAATCATTTTCTGGAAGAGTAGGCACATAAAATACTTAAATTTGAATTTCAAAACATACAACTATTGAGATTTATCATAATTCAATAGAAAGTACAAAACCATAGGCGTAGTTTAGTCCAAGATAGACAATGCTCTTGAAATTGGATGAAAAAGACTTTGAATTGAATAACATGACATAATAAAAAGATGGATTCTACTATTGGATCAAAGATTGCATTAAAAATGACCATTTAAATGATAGAACTATAAATTAAGACAATGATATAAAATGAAATCCTCTATACAATCCAAACAAAATGTAACATACAGATATTGATCATTATCATAATTCAATAGAAAGTACAAAACCATAGATGTAGTTTAGTCCAAGCTAGACAATGCTCTTGAAATTGGATGAAAATGACTTTGAATTGAATAACATGACATAATAAAAAGATGGATTCAACTATTGGATCAAAGATTGCATTAAAAATGGTCATTTAAATGTTAGAACTATAAATTTAAGACAATAACATAAAATAAAATCCTCTACACAATTCAAACAAAATGTCAATTATTTTTTGAACTTCTTAATTTAAATTAATGATCAATGAAAAATGTTTCAACTCTCTATACAATCAAAAAAAAATGTTTCAACTCTCTATACAATCCCAACAAAATGTCAATTATTTTTTGAACTTCTTAATTTGAATTAATGATCAATGAAAAATGTTTCAACTCTTTATGCCACCTGAGTGACTCTTTTATCATCGAGAGAGTGCATATTCAAGGTATAATTAAGAGTGTCCCCATAAAAGTTGACAATTAAGCCTATCTCCTGTACTCTTGTCACTAGTGTGGAAAAAACAGAGGACTATCAACACTTTGATTAGAGTGCTGAGCTAATCAAAGAAAAGTTGGACAATAAAATATTTATTAAGTATGAATGTTGACGAGATTGTGAAAGCTGAAGTCGATGAGATATTTAGCTGTAATATAAGTGAAATTGGCCTGTTGCAATTTACAATACAACATAGTTGACCTCGGAAAAATCTACCATGAGGTAATCTTTGGAATTTTTTACGGCTTGTTTGATGGAGATCCACAACTTTCTCTTCTTTAACTTAAAAAAACTATGGTTTTCACAGCTGTTATTGATTAAAATTTTGTTAGACTCCTTGGGATTGCTGAAAATTCAAAGAAATCACAGATACCCAAGATGAACTTTTAGCCATTACACCACCTGTGATTTTCAATTGGTTGTAAACTTGTTGCATTGCTAACGTGAAATTCCATTTGAAAATTCTTATTAATCTATTCTATCATGTTCTAATAAGTAGTCGCTCTTTTCTTTGTTACAGTTATTTACAGCACAGAAATTTTAATATAGTTGTTTATTCTACTCTTATCATTATTTTCACCTGCTCAGTTTGTTCCTAGATTAGATTCGTGAGAATCTTTAAAATAACAAGTGCCACTTAGTGGCGTAATTAGTTATAATTTTAAAAATTTAAAATATAGTTAAAAAATTTAAATGTAAGACTAAATTTAAAAAATAAATAATAAAGAGTTAATGAAATACTAAAATTACATAATATAGCATATATAATATAGTATTTTTATATTATATATTATAGAATAATATATATTATATATTAGAAATTGTAATAATTATTTATAGCATATATATTAAAAAAATAATATAGTAAATTTATTTAGAATATATAATAGTTATATATTATAAATAATTGAATTTTTTAAGGAAAATAGCATGTTTAGAGTAATATCTCATAAATATACTATATTATAAATTAAAAGACCATTTTTAAATGATATATGAATTATATATTATCAAACTATGGTAACTATCCAAAAAAAAAATTTGGGAAGCCTTCGCAAAAAGGGGTCCTATAAGACCAAATCGATTGAACCAATCATAATTGAAATAAGTAATTTATTGAATATATTTAATTCATAAATAAATATTTAAACTTTACAAATAGTTGAAAAGAAAAAAAATAATGATTTATGATTGGTTCATTGGTAATTCACTATTTGTGCACAACTGAATAACAATCTATCATTATATTTCATATCTACATCTACAGAAAAATGATTTTCATTTTACTAAATTCTGATAATTTAACTTTTGAATCCTAATATTTATCACTTATTAGGCAAGTATGGGGAATTTTTTTTTTTTTATCTCACTCATAAGGATCTTCTTTATAGTTCAGACATTAATTTCTAACCTTGAATCCTAATATTTATCATAAGGATCTTCTTTATAGTTCAGACACTAATTTCTAACCTTTAATATATCTGATCTTTATTTTTAACCATATCTCTATTTTTAAGTTTATAAAGTGATTAAGATTAATAAATTTTGGATATTATGTTGTTTATAATAATTTAGTATTACATTTTGACAAAAAACTGCATAAATATTTCTTAAGAATAATTTAAAATAAATTATATGGTATGTTTTCAAAAAGAGAAAATAATTTTTTTTTGATAATTATTTATATTTTTTATTAGATAGGTAGGGAGAGGGCCCTAATCCCTTACATAAGATAAAATAGCTTAAATCATTTAATCTGAAGACCAAAATAGTGAAGGAAGGGGCCCTCCAGGCTCAACCAACCAAAAAAGCAACCCCTTCTAACCTAATTGTTTATGTTAATTTTTATAATAAATGTTGATTTTTAATTCATGTATTCATAAACCTAACATCCAATTAAATATGGAAAATCTTTTCTTCATGTAAGGTGGAAATATCAAGATTGTACCATTTATTCATAGGAAACATGGAATCTCTTTTAGTAAATTATGATACCTTCTTCTTGTTACATGCCAATTGTATTCATTATGTACGAAGACTTTATCATAGCAGATAATAGCATGTCCATTGTAGTGTAACTTAGCAAGTTTTCACATGATTTAAGGTATTTTTTTTCTATTTAATGCCATGTCTTCTTTGGTAGAATGCCTTAAAGTAATATATCTGCTAGGTTAGGCTCATTGTGTGAATGGCTTAGGATTGACATAGTTCAATCTTGAAGTGCGTGGAATGAGCTTAAAACTTATAAGATCAAATCTAAAATCTAACTTCCCTACCCCTTCCTATTGTTCATTATGGTTTAAAGTAACACACATTTGTGCAACATATTAGTATGTCATTGAATTTATATGAATCCATTATGTTTAATTTGAGGAAAGATAAGAAAAATAATTAGAGAACACTAAATATGATTTCTAAAGTAATAAAGAATTTGAGCTATCCATTCCTCATAATTATCATACATGAAATATAATACTATGAATATTCTTTTATAAGTTTTTGTGGTCTATTTCAGGTGAGCCTCAACCTAATTTCAATAGGTGGTATCATGAAACAATTTTGTAAACAAAAAAAAAGGAAAAATTATAAAATAATAGTTCTTAAACACACATATTATCATTAGCAACTCAAAATCCCATTTAAAAATAATTGAAAATACAAATTAATTTTTTCTTCATCTATTGAAAATGTGAATGCAACTTAGTATAAAACATTACTATTCAATTGATAATTGTATTTTGATCATTTACAAAAAGGCAGACGGATGAAACTATGAATAAATGAGGATATTTATAGAACTTTGAAAAAAAAAAACTGAAATAAGATTAGAGACCTAAGTTAACTACGTAGGAATTGATTTTAAACTCTTCACGCCCCAAGATTATCTTTATTCGACACTAATCCAGAGGGATTGGCTAAACAAATCCATTTCTCTTATATACCTGCATCCTATGAGTTGAAAGATCTGTTTTTCTTGAAAGTCTGATTAGAGTTTGCAACTTCACACATAGCTAACATGATTTCCTTAACCAGTTCTGAAGATTCCATCTCTTTTCCTTTAAATGTCCTCTTGTTACGCTCTTTCCACAAGTGTCATACCATTAATGATGGTGACAGAATCCAAATATCACTCCTTGTGTTGTTTCCAATTCTACATCTCCAGCTTGATAGAAATGCTTCCAAATTTTCCTGTCTCACATCATAACAAACAAAAGATTCAAGCAACCAATTCCAAACCTGCGTTGCGTACACACATTCAAACAAAATGTGATTTGTTGTTTCTTCTCTGCTTTTACACATACTACAGCATATGGGTCCCGCGATACCAAGTCTCTGAAGCCGATCCCCAGTAAGAATCCTTCCATGTCGCACAATCCACAGGAAGGCTCCGGCCTTAGCTAGGGCAAATCGGTGCCAACAAAGTGTATGCGGCCAGTCAGCTCCTCCTGACCAGAAAACCGAATCCTCCTCATCCGTTAATTTTATCTTCCTCCTATTTAAAACAGTCTGAAGTCTACCCAAATCATCACCAGGGATAAAAGCCTCCATATCGATCCAAACATCATACAAACTCCCTTATTTCCTACTAATATAATCTGCCACTCGAACACCTATAAAACTGAAATCCAATCAGCATTGCCCATCGTGTCCCTCAGACATTCCTCACCATTCCAGGAATCCTGCCTCATTTTTGCTTTGGTTCCACTGCCCACTCTCCATGAAACATGATCAGTAATAATTGATCTGTTGTCTCTCATGTGCCTCCACACCGTGGAGTCTCCTACCAGGTTTGCAAGGTTAAAACTATCTCTTGCTCTCCGGTATCCAAATACTTTTCCTTGATTTTTTTTGTCCATAATTTGTCAGGCTCCGAATAGACCTTCCAAATAAGCTTAGCCACTAATGCTCTGTTCTGCTTCATCATCCTCCTCAACCCAGCTCCTCCCTCTTCCTCTGGACTGCACACCTTATCCCATCCTATAAGATGGTACTTCTTCCTATCGCTCTCCTTTCCTCCTGCCCACAAAAAATGTTTCATCATTCCTTCTATCTATTATCCCTTCCGCCTTATTTGAGATTTTAAAACATGAAATAATAAAAATAGGGACTGCTGCTAGAACTGATCTAATCAATTGTATTTTTCCGGCTAGAGATAGCCATTTATGCTTCTGGGCATTAATCTTATTTCTACAATTTCATTTCTTATACGTGACATCAAGAAGGGAATGGAAAAGAGGAGTCATGTATGGCTTGAAGGGAAGAGGAGTTCACTTGGTAGAAAGTCACCGTACGGTGAAGAGAATGGAAAAGAGGAGTCACGCATGGCTTGAAGGGAAGAGGAGTTCCCGTACGATAAGGAGACTCCCGTACGGCTAAGGCTGGAGGTACAGTGGAGTGATGCCGTACGGCTGGAGTGTGGCGAAGGCTGGAGGTAAAAGGTCACTCAGAGGTAAAAGGTCACCCGGAGGTAATCACCTAGAGGTAGTCACCCGGAGGTAATCAACCAGAGGTAAAAGGTCACCCGGAGGTAATCACCTGGAGGTAGTCACCTAGAGGTAAAAGGTCACCCGGAGGTAGTCACTCGGAGGTAAAATGTCACCCGGAGGTAGTCACCCGGAGGTAATCACCCAGAGGTAAAAGGTAACCTGGAGGTAATCACCCGACGAAGGCAAAAGTGCCGAAGGGAGTGACCTGATGGTGAAGGAAGTGACCCGATGGCGAAGGGACTGTCGATTGGAGGAGTGCCAAAGCTGCTAGTAACCGTTTCATGGAGCGGTAGTTGTTCTACCGAATTCTATAACGAATCATAGAGTGTATAAATATCTGTGGGATTCGTTAGGAATGAAGGGCTATATGGTGAAGTGTCAGGTTGCTTGTAACGGCAATTTGAGCTTGTGAGCCTGTGCAAGAATCCATTGTTCATTGTATGTAATATTGATTACTGTAACACAAAAAGTTGGTCGGGTTCTTGTGTGGTGGGTTTTTTTACCTAAAAGGGTTTCCCACGTTAAATCTGGTCTCATGCATTTATCTTTTGTGCATTATTGTGTTTTCTCTGTTCTTTACTTTCCTATGCATCTCAGTAGTTTGAACTTTATATTATTTCTCTTGTAAGTTGACATTTGGAAAGCAGTTCCGCAAGTAGCTTTCCTAACAAGTGGTATCAGAGCCAGACCCATTACCATTATTCGTTGGATAAGGTTGGTTGTTTGGTTAGGGTTGGTCATTGGTGTCAATTTGGTTCTAGTGGGAGTTAGTGAAGTGTTGTTCTTGCAATCGAGATGGCGGGTACATTAGGGAGAATAGAAATTGAAAAGTTTAATGGCACAAACTTTGAGTTGTGGAAACTTAAAGTTGAAGATATGTTGGTAGACCGAGATCTATGGACTGTTGTGTCTGGGAACAAGCCTTCAGGCATGAAGCAGGAAGATTGGGATATGGCAGATCGAAAGGCAAGAGAAATGATACGATTGACACTGGCAGATAGTGTTCTATTAAACGTCTATGAGGAGAAAACTGCACATTCTTTGTAGAAGAAATTGGGAGATATTTATCAGGGAAAATCCTTGGTAAACAAGCTCTTCCTGAGAAAGAAATTGTACTCTCTAAAGATGGACGAAGGAACCGCTCTGGCTGGTCATTTAAACGCATTCAATATGGTGATTGCACAACTAACATCTATTGGTGTGTCCATAAGTGAAGAGGAGCGTTGCATGTTGTTGTTGAGTTCTTTGCCTGATTCATGGGACCATCTTGTGATGGCCATTGGAAGTACGACTACTCAGTTTAAAATGGATGAAGTAGTTTCCCCACTTCTCTCGGAGGAGATGTGGAGGAGATCTTCTGAGGTGGCTAAGGAGGCTCTTGCTATTCGAGACCAATCGAAGGACAATGGCAAGAAGAAATGCAAAGTGAAGTGCTGGAATTGCGGGCAGACTGGTCATATCCGAAAGGATTGCAAAGAGAAGAAGGAAAAGAAGAAAGTGGAGAGTTCTTCTGATTCTGAGTCTTCTGATAGTGACAGTAAAGATGCCAGCGGTGCTGCTTTGGCTAATCGGTCATCTGATGATGACTGGTTGGAATAATTCAATCTTCATGTGGAAGATGGTCACGATGCCATGTGCAACTCAAAACTATAGTATAGTAGGAGTTTTTGGCGGTGACGTAGCAAATGGTCTTCATTAGTATTGCAGATGGTGGAAGGTGAGATCCTGATATGATAGAAGGATCTTTTCACATTTGTTGAAGTACTGATTGGAGATGTTTATCTTCATGCGATTGAAGATGTTGACATCTTGAGGGCTCAACAGGGTCCTTGGTAAAGGTGTGGATTCTGCTTTCATGTTAGCCACGTTGAGTAACTCCGTACTTCATCAAGTGGGAGATTGTTGGGATAATGAAGTACGGTCTTTCACCGTACGAAAGAAAGTCACTGTATGGTGAAGAGAATGGAAAAGAGAAGTCACATATGGCTTGAAGGGAAGAGGACTTCCCGTATGACAAGGAGACTCCCATATGGCGAAGGCTGGAGGTACGGTGGAGTGATACCGTATGACTGGAGTGTGGCGAAGGCTGGAGGTAAAAGGTCACTCGGAGGTAAAACATCACCCAGAGGTAAAAGGTGACCCAGAGGTAATCACCTGGAGGTAGCCACCCAGAGGTAATCAACCGGAGGTAAAAGGTCACCCAGAGGTAATCACCTGGAGGTAGTTACCAGGTGGTAATCACCCGGAGGTAAAAGGTCACCCGAAGGTATAACATCACCCAGAGGTAGTCACTCAGAGGTAATCACCCAGAGGTAAAAGGTCACCCGGAGGTAATCACCCGACGGAGGCAAAAGTGCTGAAGGGAGTGTCTGAGGCGAAAGGAGTGACCCGATGGTGAAGGGAGTGACCCGATGGCGAAGGGACCGTCGACTGGAGGAGTGCCAAGGCTGCTAGTAACCGTTTCATGGAGTGGCAGTTGTTCTACCGAGTTCTATAACGAATCACAAAGTGTATAAATATTTGTGGGATTCGTTAGGAATGAAGGGATGTATGGTGAAGTGTCAAGTTGATTGTAATGGCAATCTGAGCCTGTGAGCCTGTGCAAGAATCTGTTGTTCATTGTATGTAATATTGATTACTGTAATACAAAGAGTTGGTCGGGTTCTTGTGTGGTGGGTTTTTTACCTGAAAGGGTTTCCCATGTTAAATCTGGTCTCATGCGTTTATCTTTTGTGCATTATTATGTTTTCTCTATTCTTTTCTTTCCTATGCATCTTAGTAGTTTGAACTTTATATTATTTCTCCTGTAAGTTGACATTTGGAAAGCGGTTTCGCAAGTAGCTTTCCTAATAGATTTATGAATTGAATGTGCCACCTCATTAGTAACAATAACGCTTTCGATAATCTCCCTGTCTGGCACAAAGTCACTTTGTTCCTTTGAAATTATCCTATACAAAATGGATTTGAATCTATTTTCCCCTGCCTTGGAAATGATTTTGTATATTGTGTTGTAGAGGGAAATGGGCCTGAAATCTCCAAAGCTCCTGCATACTATTTGGAAAGTTCTAAAAGTGTGTTGGGTTTTATCCTCAAACTCCCCAACTAATTTGGCCAATGAACGGGAATAATCAAAATGATTAAGATCCTTTACACTTCAGGCTCTGCAGGGCCTACCCGGGTATACCTCTTCACAAACTTTCTCCCAAGCCAGTTCATTTTTATAGCTGAAAAATTTACAAACTATCCCCTGAATCTCTATTTCAAGATAAAACTAATCTTGAAATACAAAAACAAAGATGAGATGAATTCTAAATGATGCTCTCAAAATATCTTCTACTCCTACTTTACTTCTACTTCCTATGAACCGGAAATTGAAAGAAAATGAATCATTTTAAGTATCTCCTCACTCTTTAGATATATAAAGGCTAGTCACTTATCCAATTGGGAAAAGAGTTAGAGTCTCACCAAAACATTGTGTACTCCTCTAAAAGACAACAATTTGTATTCCTTGTTAATGTGTCATCAATCACCCAATCCTATTAATGCAAAAACAAATTGAACTTTAAATATCAATCTGTCTTATTAAATTTAATCCTTCCAGGGAAACCAACCAGATATGTAGAAATAGGACAAAAATTTTCAATTGATGCTTATTTCTTAGTATTCATATCCAAGTAATTTACTTGTGTGCACAAGTTTTGAAGGTGATAATCAATCCTGAAATTGATTATGATGGAGAGACAAGATTCAACAACAACACAAATTTGCATCCAACTGGACGAGAAAATGGGTTATATTTTATTGATATCAAAAAATAAGTACAATCCAAATAGTTTTCTTTTATTTGAATCTAAATTTATATCTAAGATGGTTGTGGTTTCCCCTCCAAAATCAGGGGAAGCAACAAGCTTCCAACTATTAACATTCAGCGACGCTTCAAAACTAGCAAGAAACCTAATCAACCGAAAGCAAACAGAAACTTACAAACACAACCAAAAAAAACAAATAAAAGACAAAAGGAAAGTTGCACATATAATAGTTTATCAACATATTTGTCCATCTTATGATTTTGCTACAAGTCCCAAGTATTCTTCGACCCAGTCTGAAACTTGTAAAAGTGAAGGTCATTGGAAATGTAGAATGTCTGGTAGGCTAACGAGATACTCCCTCCATCTTTTCCCAGAAATAGCTCAAGCCCCATTAATGAAATTCAAGAATCTTTCATTAAGAGTGATAACTCTATCAAGGAAGATATTGAAATTGTCTATAGAAAAGCTCATTTATTCTTTCAGATGTTCAATAATCCTGGGAACCATGCTCTGATATTCAATTTTTCATTCCTCTAATCTTTTAACACGTCCTTCCTTATTCACAAATTCAGGAATTGTCTAATGTTTGATACTGTTAAATGATGACAATTTCTCTTTAAGCCTACATTCCTCATGTGTAATATCATCTATTTCCTCAAACAAAGAATCCATAATTTCCTTAGTTTCTTTTATGCTAGCAAGAGCACCAGGATCTTGATGTATCACATAAAAAATATGGGTTGTCTCAAAGGAGGACAATTTCCATCTCCTGGCCAGATCTTGCAATAGTGGTTTATTCTTCCTGAAACTATCAGACATTACATTCAATGACCAATATCCCTCATAAACATCAGAGCACTTGTTGATTACAAGATTCACCCAAAAAGAAAGATTTATTCCAAAGTATCCAATAAATTCACTGAGATCTCCTACTTGATTCTACTAGATATTATCTCCTTTATGTCCCTCTGGGTCTTATCATGTTGCTCATTAGAGGGTACACTCAATGCACTGCCATGGACTACAAGGGCCTAAGATGGATTAGTCTCCTTTAATTTCTGAATTTCCGTCCCATGTTCTGCTACTTTGAGGTAGAGCTCATTAATCACCTTATTCAACTTCACCTGCCTATCTATAGATTGTTGCAGTTCATTTTGCATGTGTTTAATTTGATCCATATTAAGCATCACCCTGTGTACTAGCTTACTTGCAGGGATAAGTGGATTTTTGTTAGCCATAATTTGCACAATAGCTGACCCATTTGCACCTCTAGATAAGTCAATTAATTTTGTCTTATAGGCTCCTTTGAAACTTACCCATGTAGCTAGTGTCTTTTTTTTAGGATTGTATCCTGATCCAATGATCTTATCCTCAATGTAAAACTCAACAACAAAATTAGGATCATCCTGCTTCTTAACTTTATCCAATAGAAAATTTTCCTTCAAAGTGAGGCCAGGGACTAACAACATATCACTCTTTCTCAACATTTCTCTAGCCTCTTCCACTGTGCAATCCACATTATCCAAGTTCAATTCTCTTAAGAGATGATTCACAACTTCTTCATGTCTGGATTCCTTTATTCCAAACCAAACACGTTGGTGGTGGAGGTTTGTGCCCATGAAGAATACATAGAGATTTGGGATACCTTGCACCTTTCCATTGAATACCTCTGGCAATTTTTGCATCAATAGAAAAATTGCTTCCCTAAAACAAATACTTGAACTATTGAAAATTTGAGATAGACTATTCTAGAGGAGCCTCTCGTGGTCCTATAGCTTCAAATGGCTCATACACAGGTGTCCTAGATTGAGAGAAATACCTCGACAAAGTTTTTCACATTTTTGCACTTAGGGCACCTAAGGGACACTGTCGGTAGGGATCGCACCGAGCATTTCGGCAAGAGGGGAGCCAAAAAATGACCATGCCTTGGGTAGACCTTCCCAACTAGATGTGTTGGGTGTGGTAGTTCATGCCCACAAAGAATGGACAAAGATTTGGGCTACTTTGACCTTTCCATTCAATATCTTTGATGAATTTTGCATCAACAAAAAAATTACTTCCCTTAAAAAACTAATTAGACTCTTGAAAATATAATATATGATATTGTAGATGAGCCTCTCATGGTCCTACAACTTTAGTCATTTCATACGCAGGTACCTCGAATTGAGAGAAATACCCTGAAAAAGTTTGTCCCTTTTGTGCATTTAGAGAACCTAAGGGACACTATTGGTAGGGTATGGCATAGAGCGTTCTGGTGAGTGGGAAGATAAAAATAGACCATGACTTGGGAGAATCAGCCCAAATGGATATGTTGGTGGTGACAGTTTGTGGCCATGTAGAATGGACAGAGATTTGGACTACCTTGCACCTTTCCATTGAATACCTTTGATGATTTTTGCATCAACAAATAATGTTGCCTTCAAAAAACTACTTGGACTCTTGAAACTTTGAGATAGGCTATTGTAGAGGGGGCTCTCATGGTCCTATAGCTTCATACGGTTCATACATAGGTTCCCTGGATTGAGATAAATACCTCAAAAAAATACATCAATTTTGTAAACTATCCCAACCAAACGCATTGGTGGTGGTGGTTCATGCCCATGAAGAATGGACAGAGGTTTGGGCTACCTTACACCTTTCCATTAAATACCTTTGACAATTTTTGCATCAACAAAAAAATATTTGCCCTAAAAAACTACTTGGAATCTTGAATATATGAGAGAGGATATTGTAGAGAGGCCTCTCATGGTCTTAAATCTTCAGATAGTTCATATGCAGGTGCCTCAAATTAAGAGAAATATCCTAACAAAGTTTGTCACTTTTTTGCACTTAGGGCACCTAAGGGACGCTACCGATAGGGTATGGCACTGAGCATTAAAGTGAGTAGAGATCCAAAAATAGACCATTCCTTGTGAAAACCTTCCCTGATGGATGCATTGGTGGTGGTAGTTCGTACCCATGAAGAACGCACAACTTTGTAAGGTCATTCTACTATTTGGTCACCTTTACACCAATTAGGTTCTGAGTAGGTCAACTATGGTCTACATCTCTAGAGTTTCCCAAATTTGAATAAAATGATCTAATTCATGATTTTAGGCCATATTTGGTATGTTTGAGAATTTATGGGTTTATAGGGATTCATTTGGTTGAAAATGAAAAAATTGTCGAAATTGCTCAAAAGTTGCTATGACAACTTTTACAATTTTGTGCAAAAAGTTGAAACTTTATTCCCCAACAATCAATTGGTTTTAAAATTGGGAAAAGTGTATCCAAGGTCTACAAATCATCTTTCGGTCGAGGATGAATCAGCATAGTGAATGGTTGTTCTTGGAAGGATGAAAAGTTAATAAAATTTTGATTTTCGTAACGTGGTTATATACATTTTTTTGTTGATTAGAAGTTTGTATTGGATTGGTATGGATTCATCTCAACCCCAAACCTATAGAGAGTTTAATAATGATGATTTTACTTCATTATAGAATTTCTTAGAGCATCTCCATGGAGAATGAAGCTAGTTTGAACAAACTCCTTCAAAATAGTCTTAAAACCCACGTTGTCATCGGTTTGGTAATAAATTGGACAATTTCCCATATGATCCACCATGCAAAAATTCTATAACTCTGGGCTTTGATAGGCCATGGGATTCTCTAGACATTGATGGCGATCTTTGATTGGGAGATTGTGTCTATTGGCAGAAATTTGGTGTCTTTATGATGAATAAGGTATTCCAAACCCAGATGTCTAATGCTTGTCAAGTCCATGTGTTGGCATTGTCATATGAATGTTTTAGGTTGCTGATTTGAACCATTGTTCCATTGTTCCCTACAATCATATTGATCAATAGTATTGTGTTTATGAGATTATGTTGTTCTTTTATTCAAGTTTTGTAACCATGAATGCAAACATGTAGTTGGTCCTAGTTTTGGGTTAATCCATTAGATGCTCCTACAAGTCAGCAGTGAACAACCATAGAAGGTATCTGACTTTCTGTAAAGGTTCTGATAATGAAACGTTGTCACTCTCTCATTGTGAAGATAAAAGTAGGAAACATGTTATCGAAAAACATTAAATTTTATTGAAACACAACAAATATTTCCAAATACAACAAAAATTATTGAAACAAAGTAACTGTGACACTTCCATAACAAAAAATACACACTGATTCCATTAAAATAAATGGTACATGTGTACCAAACTTGACAAAGAAAAAATATGATAATGAACATGATATATATATATATATATATATATATATATATATTGTGTTGGAATTATATGATGTGCCCAATGACTGAGAGGGGGGTGAATCAGGAACCAATAAAACTTAATCCTTTTAATCCACAATTACATTAGCTTAATTGTTTGCATGCATATAACTTGAAAGTAAAGAATCAGATACAACACATAACACAATATTTGGTTACCGAGAAACCTTCCAAAAGAAACTAAAACTGGGGTGCAGATGATACCCACAAGATTTAGTACTGTAGTATAAATTTAGCGTGTTAAAGCTTACAAAGACCACTTCTAATGGTCTGCCCTGTTAGGAGAATAGAAAGGACTGTTAGGTCCACCTTGATAAAGGAATTTATACAATACAATAAGTAATAAAAATCGGTTAAGATATTTAAAGAAAGGACTCTTAGGTCTACCTTGTTAAAGGATTTTGTTGATCCACCTGTGAGAATGAACCAGTTGATGATATGCTCTGTGCAACTGTGATTGCTAAATAAGATCCTTTGAAAATACTTGATCACCAGAATGTGATAGATAAGTCTCTGTTGTCCTGAACACTTCTGCACTTAACTCAAACTTCCATTCAAATAATCATATTCATCTTCTTCTCATATACATTTCTTCTACATATTGGATAAAACAAACTATCTTACATATATATCTTTATCCAACAAAGAACTTTGTAATTCGGCTTGCAATAAACAAATTTATATTTAACAATATATTCAAAGTCGGCTTCAAACTGTCACTCGGGTCCAAAAGACTACTCGGATGATAACTGTCACTCGGGCGATACTAAACACTCGGGTGATGCTAAACACTCAGGTGACACTGTATACTCAGGTAACACTGAATGACTAAGTGTTTTGAAACTAATTGCAAATATGTCTTGCCATAAGGTCTACAATCTCCCCCTTTGGCATTAGTAACAAAAACACTTATCATTAAACTCTGTATCTAATATGTCAAAACTCCCCCTTACAGATTGCTTGGGTTTTGACACTTGCTCTGCTACTCGGGTTTAACTAACTCTATTTTTGTATTTTTCAAAATTATTGTTGTAACATATATCTTCAACACTATTCACTATACAAGTGATACTTACAATGACATTTCCCTCTTATACAATGATATTTCCCCCTTGTTTTTGACAAGAATGCCAAAAGAATGTCATCTACATGGTTATCCTGAATTAGGATATAAAATCACTATGTACCTTCAAAATTTGAGACAGAGTGTTGTCCCAATTATCATGTAGCACCTTCAAGATGTGCAATTCAACTTGTAGTTCTACACATAGCTCTATCATCAGCTCAGAAACTGAGAAGTTGTTTTCATGGATGAGAGTTTTAGCATGTGTTATGTGTTTCTGCAGTCCATCCATGTGTGGTAGAAGTTGGCTTTGAATGGTTGTAAGAGATTATGTGATTCTTGATTCTTCTCTCAACACTTCAGCCTACAAATCAGTAAGATACTTTATTTTCATGAAGTGAGCAAAACTGGTGCTCGGGTCAAGTGCTAACTGCCTTGCACTTTCCTTCATGTCTTCATCATTCTTTACTATCTTATTCTTGATTTCCATGGTAAATTTAGAGGATTCACTCAACTTTACAAATAATGCTACCACATTTTTCACAGTGGTTTCTAGAGTGATGATAATTTGTGTAAGCTACACCTAGTTAATTGTAATCTTCTTTGCAATGCTTTAGAACCTTCTTCTCAAATTTCTTCTCTACATTCTCAAGTAACTTCTCCTA
Organism: Thuja plicata; assembly: GCA_018584345.1. Classification (NCBI taxonomy): domain Eukaryota; kingdom Viridiplantae; phylum Streptophyta; class Pinopsida; order Cupressales; family Cupressaceae; genus Thuja; species Thuja plicata. The sequence goes on along the minus strand of MU225234.1, from coordinate 2,255,548 downwards.
ACCATTCATGTCTGTGTTGAGCTTGTGGACAATATCATCAATTTGGTCCATTATTGGGTCACTCTCATTGACTTCAATCTGCAAAGCATTTACAAATATACCTTTTACATCTTCAAGTACTTTATTCCTTTGTCTTTCATTTCTGAGTTTCTGCTATGAGGCTCTTTTATTCCACAGTTCTCCCAAAATATCCATTTGTTCTACAGATAGGTTGGATAAATACCAATTAGGAATCACAATCTCTTTATCTAGATCTATCTCATCAGTTATTACTACCTTTGATTTAGGACTCAGTGAAGGAACAAGTTCCTTACCTTTATCTACCTTATCCTTTGTTTCAGTATTCAATCCAATTAGGTTATTGACATTTATAGTACCAATTGTTGGATCAACATTTACTGATGAATCAAAAGTAGAAATGTCTACCTTGCCTTTCTACAACTCGGGTGTGCATGTCTCATTAGTAAGAGGAGCCTGTTGCTCGGGCTTTGTCTATTTTGATGTAGATTCTACAACCTTGTCTTTGCTCAGAGTCGCTATACAATGTATGGGAGATTGGGGTAGTGATGCCATTACTTCAACTGCATATGCTCTACATTGGACTCTTCAATAGTCTGTACCTCAGGTAGAGTATCATCATTTCCTTGTGTTGGAGGGTCTGTACTCAGTACTTATTCCTTCACATTGCTTTCTTCTATCTCAAATATTGATTTCCACACTAATGTGGCACGTTGAGCTACTTCTTCTATATTCTTGTTCAATATTTGAAATGCCCTGAATCTGGGGGTGTGATTATTCTCATATTTTCTCAAGGCCTCTTTTACTTCTTTGCCTTTCATTGCAGGCATGACTTGCTTCAATGTATCTTCCCTTATATCTTTCAATTTGTATTGCATTCTTCTAGGGAATAGAGACCGCCTTAAATAAGTCTTCAGTCATATAACTCTTCAACTTGGAAGGGTCATATTTCCACTTTGGCATCTTCTCCACCACTTCTTTCTCAATTTTCTTCTTTTCTTCTTCTGTCCTAGAAGCATACTTCAGTGATTTTAGTGAACTCATGGCTCTTCCTTTTTTAAGTTCTTTGATCTTTTGATCAAGTGTGGGTGTGGGTTTAGTGAAGACCATAGTATCTTCTTCATCTTCATCCTCTTCATCACTTAATATAAGCTTTCTTCTTGATCTTCTTAGAGTGAAAACAGGAGTAGTGCCCTTTTCCTTTTTCTGTCTAGGTGTTGTCTTCCTCTTCTTCTATGGAGGATTAACATCAGTTTCTTCCTTGTCAAATTCAATTTCCTCTATCTCCTCTTTTTTAACTATTTCCTCTTTTCTCTCATATATTGTAGGAGAGTCAAAGGTCTTGCCATACTTCTTCTTGAATGTATCAAGTCTCTTTCTTCCGCTCTTCAATATATTAGGAATCTCAATTTCCAAAGATATCCTACTCTTTGCTTCCTCATAGGTTCCAAAGTAAGGTGCCTTTGGATTGAAAGGTTCATTCACAAGAGCCTCTATAATATCTTTAGTTTCCTCATTATTAACTTCATATGGAAAGGGTTGTACTCATGCAACCCTAGGCTTTACTTCTTATAAATACACTTTATCACAATCAACTAGAAAATAGATTTCTTCTTTGTACTTCTCAACTAGTTGTTTGGGAATTCTATATCTACTGTGCATCTTCTGTTTGAAACTTTCAAAGTATCCATCCATGATGCTATCAAAATTATCTCCCATCTCATCTATGAAATCATTAATTTGATGGATGATTGGTCTATCCTTTTTCCATGCTACTGTTCCTTTGGAGGGAAAGAAATTCTCAACATAAAATAGCATACATATTAGAAGGGAACCAAACTTACATGAATTAGTTTTTGATACTCAGATGCTCTCCATGTTCTTTCTCAACTGAGTGAGTTGCAATTCTACTAGGTTGAATACCAGATTATTCTTGACTACTTTGTAAGATAGGTCAACAGCTTCACATGCAACATTGTTGGGTTTTCTTGAGATGTATATCTTGTGTTCTATCACATGAATGCCAAATTTCATCTCCATATATGTTACTCCATTGAGTCTCATACCTCTTCCATCCCACTTAGCAAGAGTTAACTCAGCTAGGTCATTCCTGTTTAGGGTTTTGGTAGCTTTTGGCTTGTGTAGCATAGGCAACCTGGTAACACGGTGAATTATCTTCTTAGTGATCTTCACAGGATGATCCAACCATAGTTTCATGTTGTGAACATGACTAAGAACATATCTCATCCATTTTGTCTGGAATTCCCTCGACATATGCATGATATGTGTCAAACCCTTGGCTTTGAGGTGCTTATGCTCGGGCTTCAGTTTCCCATCGGTACATAACTTCTTATATGTTTGATTCATCTCACTAGTTGCAAGCTCTTGTATGTTATAGTGATAGAATTTGTGAATATCATTGACCAGTAACACTCTCGGAGGGATTAGGGAATGATCTCCCATTGGGTCTATTTCCTCTCCACCTGTAAGATGAAGCTTGAACACAGGGGGACCACAAATTGTATTCCTTACTAGCATCTTTGAACCTTTCTTGACTTTGCTACTAGAAGTGGATGCCATATTGCTCGGATGAAATAATCAAACTCTGCTTTCAATCACGAATTCACACAGAATTGCTAAGGGCTCTAAATTGACTTGTAAACTGAAAGCTTTGTAAACAATACTCTTTACAATCCTTCATATATAAGAGATTTTCAACCGTTAGAGTATTTCATTAAATGCTCATTACATAGTAGTTAGCGTGACTCGGGTGTTTCTCCAAGATTCACTTGAAAGCTCGGGTGAAACTAACTTTCCAATTATCAATACTGCCTGACTCAGCTCGGGTGAGCTAGAGTGACTCAGGTGTAACTAACATTCTGACTTGGGTTGAAATACAATATGTCCTCATGCATCAATATGTGGATATGGACTGTATTTCTTACCTAGAACTGATGTAGGATGGCTTGTTATTGCACAGTTCTAGTCATCTCCTTACTTTCCTATTCTGTAATGATGGATCCACCCATCTCACTATTTAGGGTGTCATTAGATCCTTCATTGCTTTGATTTGAATTATCTGAGGATTTCCTTACCCATTGCTTGCTCATTTGAGCTCTAATTTCTGAGACTTTGGTTTTACCATTCTCAAAACTAGTATCAACCTTTTCTCTGTTCATATAGTTCTTGCTCAGATGATTGAGTTGTTTACACACATAGCATATCTTAGTAGGATATTTTTTTTCTAAAGTGAGTCTTGACACAATTTACAACAATGTGTCCGTATTCACCAAAATGACAACATTTGTACCAAGTGTTGTAATCCCAACCAAAAATTGCCTTGGCTAATTGTTCACTGGGATTTCAATTCTTCATTCTGCACTCGGAAGATTTATGACCTTGTTTGTTGCATTTGTAGCATCTCCGTTCAAACTTAGGTTTCTCTTTGCATTCACTTGCTCTACGTCCATGTTTGTTACAACTGTAGCATTTACCATTAAATTTTTACTTTCTATTGCTCCAACATTTATTTGATGTGTGCCTTTTCTTACCACAGTGATTGCATTTAGGTTTGTTGTTCCTTTGATCTCCTTGTTGTGAGGTTTAACCTTGTTCAATATATCCTAATCCAGTCTATCCATGGTGTCTGGGTTATGTTTCTTGATCCATGCTAGTTTGTGAATTCATGTAGCTTTCATTTGTTTGCTTTTTAGTATTGAGATCATTTTGCAGTCTTTCATTTTCTGTCCTTTGATTGACAACTTCTTGTGTTGCATTGTTGAGTTGACTTACCAAATCAGCTTGCTGAAGTGATAAGTGTTGGATTTCATTTTTTTTCTTCTAATCTTGTACTGAGCTGTCTTTTAGATCTTCTTGTGCTATATTTTTGTCATCTTCTTCTTTGTTCTTTAGTTCCATGACTTCACACATTTTGATTGAGTGAACTTCCTATTCTCTTTTCAAATTTCTGACTTCTTCATGTAAATTGAGATTCTTTGCAAGCAAGTCTTCAATGGCTGCATCAACTTCTTCTAAGATTATGTCTTTGCAAAATTCTTCAATTCTTTCTTCTATATAGTTCTTTTCATTCATCTGTACTGCTAATTATTTTCTTCTCTTTAGGGAAAGAGAGAGTTGTCCCTTAAGTTTTATGATCTGATCCATCACCACTTTAAGATCTATCTTTTCATTCTCAATGGCTTTCTCTAGTCTGTATGTTTCCATATCCTCTGATCTTTTCTCAAGTTGTTAAACTTTTGATAAGAGAACCACTACTCTGATACCAATTGTTGGAATTATATGTTGTGCCCAATGATTGAGACGGGGGTGAATCAGGAACCAATAAAACTTAATCCTTTTAATCCATAATTAGATTAGCTTATTTGTTTGCATGCATATAACTTGAAAGTAAAGAATCAGATACAACACATAACACAATATTTGGTTACCTAGAAACCTTCCAAAAGAAAGTAAAACTAGGGTGGGGATGATACCCACAAGATTTAGTACTACAGTATAAATTTAGCATGTTAAAGCTTACAATGACCACTTCTAATGGTCTGCCCTGTTAGGAGCATAGAAAGGATTGTTAGGTCCACCTTGTTAAATGATTTTGTACAATAAAATAATTAATGCAACTCAGCTAAGAGATTTAAAGAAAGGATTGTTAGGTCCACCTTGTTAAAGGTTGATCCACCCATGAGAATGAACCAGTTGATGATCTACTCTATGCAACTGTGATTTCTGAAAAAGATCCTTTGAAAATAACTGATCACCTGAATGCGATAGATAAGTCTATTTTGTCCTAAACACTTCTGCACTTAACTCAAACTGACATTCACACAATCATATTCATCTTCTTCTCATATACATTCCTTCTACATATTGGATAAAACAAAATATATTACATATATATCTTTATCCAACAAATAACTTTGTAAGTCGGCTTGCAATAAATAAATTTATATTTAACAATATATGCAAAATCGGCTTCAAACTGTCACTCGGGTGATAAACTGTCACTCGGGCGATACTGAACACTCAGGTGATGCTGAACCCTCAGGCAACATTGTATACTCGGGTAGCACTGAATGACTAAGTGTTTTGACACTAATTGACAATATGTCTTTCCATAAGGTGTATACACACACACACACACACACACACACACAAATATGGTGCAAATATCAACTAGAACAAAGTTTTACAAAATGTGGCACATGTCATCTCAAAATCTCTACAAAATCTATGTGTCTAGATACAACGTGGTATATGCCATCTCAAAATTTGCCATATGGAAACTCAAAATAACTACAACTACAAATGTATGTAGGACATAATATGCTACTGGTGGATCATCAAAATGGAGCCTCTTCCAAAGTACTCTTTGGGTCTGATGGATCCTGCATGAAAAAAAAAGTGAGACCCCCACTTAGATTACTTAATTTATATGATTTGTAGATATCAAAAATTAAAATTAAAATTAAAATTCATATTGAACAATAATTTAATTAAAATTTAAAATTGAATTCTCATGTACCTCACCTCTCTGTCTCCCCATTCGTTTAGGAATCCTATCGTATGTCCTTGGTAGTGAAGGGATAACTACGCTATGAATGCCAACTCTGACCTATATATGTTTTGAACCATGAGATTGATCTACGAGTTATCCTATAATGTTATTTTCTGATAGAAAAATACCTTTTCAAAATAATTTAATTATAATTAAAACTTACCTATGGTTAACTTTCTTCTGGCAATGTCGACTAGGTCATCAAACATACAAAAGCTTGGCGGTGTACGTCCCTCGCACTAGTCATTACCTATGACAGTCAAAAAGTTACATGATACAATTATACATTATATACTTGATATAAAAATGTAAACAACTAAATTTAGAAATATGTGTACAATGGGGCTATCACTGCAAAATGAAATGCCTGAGAGCCTAGGCTTGCAAACCTATGTCCCAACATTGTTAGACACCACCCTTCGTACAATAAACCATGTAAAATGAACATTAGTATGTACAAGTGACAATTATGTATGCATAATCACTCTAAAACACTTAGTTACCTTCCCCTTGTCAACGCGTTACAAACATGTATACTGATATAAAAAATGAAAACCAATGAGTACATAAAAACATATACCGTGGAGGTGTTAAGGCCTAAAATGGATGAGAGTGTGGAACCCTCCACCTATCTCATCTCCTCTATCAGAAACTAAACATAAATGGACCACGTATATATACATAAGTTTGTAGTCATTAAAAGTAATCTACTTCAAATATTCATTTTAAATTAAATACATTGTGACAAATAAAATGTTTACTCTTACCATAATAGTAGGAGTCCATGGATCTACTTGCCCCTCCTCATCTCTCACATGAGAGGTCTCTCCATGAGATTTTGTAGTCCCTATAGTGACATATGTTGTATCTTCCACCTCGAACATAGTCATATGCATCGTCATCACTTAGGGGACCCAAGCACAAATTATTACACATAATGCAAGTATGGGGGACATAGACATGTGAACTCATAGAGGATGTCAAAGCGCCAACATCATCAACACAAGGGAGGAATAATGTCATAGTTCTCCTAACCAATAAATCGCTCAAGTTGTGAATGGCCCTAATAGTCTGTGATCCATCCTCTGCAATAACATCTGGAAGTTGCATTGGAGGAGGGGCTGAAACTTCAATGGGGGGAACATAAGTGCGGGATTTTACTCGGCGTGACCATGGCCTACCCATAGGAGCACCTCCACCTATGCCCATGTTTGGTCTCATGCTTCAATAGTTTACTTTGTGACCAAGGACAATTTTGACATAAAATGTTTATCTAAAATAAAAGGGGACCTCCAAATTATTGTGGGGTGGTCTATCAAAAACCACCCACCAATGATCCCAGAAGTGCTCACAAATTGCATCATTTGTGCACCATTTGGTAGACAACTTGGGATTTTTAGGGTCCACTTTTAATCCAATTTTTGGATTCACAAAAAGGGAACATATGTCATCTTTATTTATATTAAGGGCCTCAACCCCATCATAATCCAACTCATCATCATACTTGGCATGCATGGCCTCACGCAAATGAAATGCAACATTATGTTGCATTGTACAAGATTTTACACATTTTCAACAATGGAGTTCATTTTGGCAAACATGAGACATAGTGTAGGGATAGTGTCATATGTATTTTGGAAGCCCCTCAACTAATTTAGATTTTTTCTTATGAGTTCCTCTAAAGGTTGAGGATTTTGAGGGGTTTGCGGATTGTTTTTAGGTTCGTTATTTGGCGGGGGGTTAAGGGGGTTGCATATTATTTTCAGGTTTGTTATTTGGCGGGGAGGGTTTTGTGGTTGGTTTGAGTCAGTAATGCCTAGTTACATGAGTAATAAATATACAGTTATGATTAAATTTAAAATATTACAAACAAATTCAATAAAAAAAACCCTATTTTTAAGCGAAAAAACAAGAATTTCATTTTTAAAACATCAAAAAACAACAAAAATAAAATAAAAAAATAAACATAATAGTGATTATTTGGTGTGAAATTGGAATAAAATTGGATCGTATACCCGATTGGTTTCATATACCCGAAGTCGTCTGCCCTTTCTTTCCTTTTGACGCTTGAGAAATGAGGCAGAATCAATTTTGTCTGTGATTTTATAGTACAGATATCGGGTATCCGATCGCTATTGGATATACGATACCTATCAAATAGCTGATACGGTTTGTGTTTTGGTGTTATCTTTGGCTAGGTGTACTGACACCTAGGCCTACTAAAAAGTCAACACACTTTTTAGTGATTTTTTGGACAGGTGAAAAATGGATTTGTTTTTCACGTCACCATTTTTTGGCATACCATGATCCTACACATACCCATATATATGCGTATATGTATGTATATATCTATGTTGAAATTTAGAAAGAGGATTTTCAACAATAAAAATAAAAAATCCTTGACAATTATTGATCTTTTCATCTTTTTTTTTGAAATAAAACTAGTAAGAAAAAAAATTGACTATTGTGTTGTATTGTTACCTTATACTATAAATTAATTTTGCTTAACTAATGTATTTAATTGTTTTGATGGTGTCTTAAACTTCTTAATGCTTTATTGAAATATTATTTTAAAATTTAATTTATTTCACTCAAATAATTCAATCTATTTATAATAATTGAATAAAAATAGGAGTAATTAACTTGATTGATCAAAGTGAAAAGAACATGGAAATATATATAGCAACAAATATCATAGATGATTCCCAAGAACATATCAGTATTAAACTAGAAAAGACTAGTAGAGAGACTACTGATGATAGAAAATAGCCAGGACTATGTCTTATGCTAGCATTCACCAGCTTAATATGTTAGTCCTGCAAATGTACTCCTAAAATAATAAAAATTTCACATTGGCAAGAGGCTTAGTGAGTATATCAGCAATTTGGCAATCAGTTGGGCAGTACTGGAGCTAAGTGTGGTGTTGCATCACCTACTCACAAATACAATGACATTCAATTCCTATTTTCTTTGAGCACTCATGAAAGACTAGATTCTTAACAAGCTTCAATACACCTTGATTGTCACAAAAAACAACGTGTAATTGATCCTCTAATATACCCATATCAACTAAAATTTAATGTAACCTCGCACATAGCTCCTCATCTGACACAATATTGAGCCTTGTTGGATGAGAGAGAAACAGAAAATTTCTTCTTACTTATCTATGAAATAGAACTAGATCCAAGATGAAAAATATAACCCGATGGTGATTTCCAATCATCTATAGATCCAATATAGTCTGATTTATCATACCCCTATAGGAAGAACTAATTTTCCTTCTTATATTCTAGACCATAGTCAAGTGTACCTTGGACATAGTACAGAACATGTTTTGCTACAATCAAATGGCATTGTTTTTTGGCTCATGCATGAACCTAGCTAGGTAGCTAATAGAAAAGCATAAATCTGGTTTGGTATATGTCATGTAAATGAGACTCCCAACAAGCTGTCAGTAGAGAGTCGCATCAACTTGAGGTGAATCCTAGAAACCACACATTTTGACTCTCTCATTTCTAGGACAAGAGTACTAGACCTAGTACACTTATTGAGAACAATATTGAATCTAATACATCTTTTAATATGACTGATTCGGGGCTACTTCATTATTGTCTTGGCTTGAAGACTTGGAAGAAGGAGCATTCATGTATTTCTTCCAATGTGGATGACTAAGGGTCTCATGAGTTGTACTAGGGTTAGTACTATTCTCAACCAAACTCATCAACGCCAGATTTACTATATTCCTTTCTTAACTTTGTATCCTTATTCCTGTGGAGAGCTCTAGAAAAGAACTTAGGTGTGAATCGCTGATGGTACTTTAAATGCATTTCAGAGATGGATAGTGTTGGTGATCAGAATAATGATTCTCCAAAATACCAAGATCAACAATAATTCACCTTACAACTTACCTTCATCTCCTTGTTGAGAAGAGTTCCCAATCACATCATCTAACTGTGAGAGAATTTTATGGGAAGATGATGGATCATTTTAATGTAGTATGGAGTCAAAATATGACTCATCAAAGGCCACATCTTGGCTCACATAAATTTTACATGTCTGAGGATCCATGAGACTATAAGCTTTTGAGGGAAGACTATAACCCAAAAATATACAATGTAGCGTCTTGAATCAAGCTTCTACCTTTTATGAGTTGGTACATGCATATATGCAATACTAACAAATACTCAAAGATGATAAATTGATGGTTTGTAACCACTTCATTACTCTTATGGTGTCGTATTCTTGAGAACCTTAGTGAGAACCTTAGTGGGAGCTCTATTGAGTAGATACACAATTATTTGGACGGATTCTACCCAAAATTGATCCTCTAGCTTGGTTGTAGTAAGAATGCATTGATCCATCTCTATGATGGTCTGATTGTGTCACTCTTCAATACCATTCTCCTAAGATGTATAGGGAGCATTTAAGTCTTGTGTGATGCCACGATATTTTAGGAACTCAAAGAAATCCTTTGAAGTGAATTCCCCCCTCAATATAAGTAAAAGAGAAGGAGAGGCTTGTCGAACTCTCATAGTACTTGATGGTAGAAGTCCTAGAAATAAGAAAAAGCCTCGCTCTTCCTCGTAGGTAAATACACCTAAGACTTCTGAGAGAAGTCATCCATAAACAACTGGAAATATTTATGCTCCTTAAAAAGAAACGGGTAGTGGTTTGAACATATTGGTATGTACAATTGCAAGATGTTTTGAGGTGTGGTAGGCTTTGGGCTTCAAAAGATCCTGATGTTTCTTTCCTGCAAGACGCTCATAACATACATGTAGAGATGTGATGCAGGAGCATCCTGGGTGTAAGGGCAATCTTGCATCACCCAAAAATGTGTTTTTCTATTCAATAAGGGCTATTTTGTACAAAGCTGCTATTTTTGGAAACTTACTATTTTTTGTAAGTTGGTCGTTTGAACTCAGAATGTTCTAATTTTCCAGGTGAAGGTTCATCTTAGTCATATAAGAACGCCACTTGAATTTCACTGCCAGATCATCTGTATTGGCGAAGTTATTAAGGATTTACTGTTGAGATTTTAGGGTGAAAATTCTTTGAGCTCAATTTTTAGGACCTTAGAGGCTCCGAATCGAGGTCGAACCCTTAGCTGATTGGCGCTTCGCAATCAGGGCACTGTAGGTCGCGATCTCCCCTTTCTGAAAAGTGGTTATAATAGCCAATCGGAGCTACGGTTCAAAATTTATGGCTTCCGAAAGTTGGGCTACCTAATCTCATGTTTTGTAAATATTTAAAGCTGACCCTTTTGTAATAAAAGTAAAAAATAATTAAATGCTAAGGGTAGTCGGCCTTAATGGCTAGATTTCTGGACCCTTCTCGGGCGGTGGAAATTGCCTATATAAAGAAGGCTCGTAGTGTTGTCTAGGGCAGTTCTGGGTAGATCTGGGTAATAATTTGAGGCTTTGTCCTACAGAATACTGTAAGGGGAATGCCCAGGTGGCTTTGCATATTGTAATTCTAAAAGTTTTTAATTC
>MU225234.1:2217523-2239629 GCA_018584345.1 Thuja plicata | reverse complement strand
TCACCCAAAAATATGTGTTTTTCTATTCAATAAGAGCTATTTTGTACAAAGCTGCTATTTTTGGAAACTTACTATTTTTAGTAAGTTGGTCGTTTGAACTCAGAATGTTCTAATTTTCTAGGTGAAGTTTCATCTTAGTCATATAAGAATGCCAGTTGAATTTCATTTCCAGATCATCTGTATTGGTGAAGTTATTAAGGATTTACTGTTGAGATTTTAGGTTGCAAAATCTTTGAGCTCAATTTTTAGGACCTTAGAGGCTCCGGATCAAGGTCGAACCCTCGATTGACTAGCGCTTTGTGAATCAAGTTCTGTAGATTGCGATCTCCCCTTTCCGAAAAGTGGTTATAATAGCCAATCGGAGCTACGGTTCAAAAGTTATGGCTTCCAGAAGTTGGGCTACCTAATCTCATGTTTTGTAAATATTTAAAGCCGACCCTTTTGTAATAAAAGTGAAAAATAATTAAATGCTAAGGGTAGTCGGCCTTAATGGCTATATTTCTGGAACCTTCTCGGGAGGTGGAAATTGCCTATATAAAGAAGGCTCGTAGTGTTGTCTAGGGCAGTTCTGGGTAGATCTGGGTAATAATTCAAGACTTTGTCCTACAGAATATAGTAAGGGGAATGCCCAGGTGGCTTTGCATATTGTAATTCTGAAAGTTTGTAATTCCACATTTGTGAAGATAATAAGATGCCCATTTTCTGTTCTTGCAAATTGTTGTTGCTTCTCTGTTTCTGTTATGTGTTTGTGGCATTAAGGGGAGCACCCTTCATCAAGATGGAAGAAGATGAGGAAGACCTCTTACCAACACTTCAGAACTCAGCTAATAGAGAGATTATGTAGAGAGAAGTTGATATCTATAATGCCAGAGAGAAGTGGATTCCACTATAGAAGCACATAGAAAAGCTCCCATGGACGACGCCACATCAAGAAACAATAGGCAACCCTTATTAAAACCTCTAGCAAAAGCCATGCCATGTTGGGAGATGACATAGGACTTGACAATATTGTTGACTTGAAATTTCACCTTAAGTTTATGATTAAAAAGTTGGCTAACAGGGAAAAGGTTGGTATGCAAACCTGGAACATAGAAAACTTTGTTGTGTGAACAATGGCTTGTCTGGAGAAGGATGGGAATAGTACCAATACATTCTGCCATATATTCCTTATCATCGACAATTTGGATGAGATCACTTGTAGGTTCAAGAGTTAGAGTATCAAACAACTCTTTATTTCCAATCATATGTTTGTTGGCACCAGAGTCAATTAACCAAACATTTCTCGAGGGTTTAGATATTTTGGACATAAGAACTAAGTTCTGATTGACACCACAATTTGAAGTATCTAGTGTATCCTCATGAGAAGCCACGCCAAATGTCTCATATTAATGTTCTATAACATGTCCTCTTTGTCATCGTCGACGAGGAAGTCCTCTTGATTGTCGAGAAAGACTGTGGCTAGATGATCCTTCATGACTAGAATTTCCTTATGTAAGGTCATTATACAAACAATAATTAGTATCATGTGTGTTGGTGTGACAAATGTGACACCATCGGTTTGTATTTGGAAAATTCTATTGTTGTTGTTGAGACTGTTGTTGTTGTTGTTGTTGTTGTTGTTGAGGCTAGTGTTGTTGTTGAGACAGATTTTGGGAGGGTCCCTTGTGAGACTTATGTCTTCGTTTCTACTTAGAAACTAGTGTTTTTTCCTCAAAATCATCTTAAAAAGACTGAATCGCCTCTTCTTCTTGTTGAAGATTCACCAATCCTTCAAAAGACACCTTCTATTTGATAATATTCAATGTTGTGAAAAATGCTTAAAACTTGGAATGAAGAGCTCGCAAGGTAATTAGGACAATAGATTTAACCTCCACTACACCAAGTGCAAGGATCTTTGCATAGATTACAAATATCAACATACAAAAAGTCCTCAACTTTCTCCCCAACTTGCATATAAAGTGTATGCAACTTTGACTTGAGATAAAGAATCTTCATCTGGTTCTTTGCCTCATAGATGGTGGAGAGCATATCCCGGAATGCCTTCAATGTAGTGCCATTTCAAATGTGTAGTTGTACCTCATCAAAGATATTGAGTGTGATTAACATCAAACCTTTGGCATAAGCGGGACGTGCACTTGCACAAGTAACAATCTCCCATAATTCCTCAAAATGCGCATTTTGGTCTTCCATGTGGCATAATTAAACCCTTTGAGAAGTTTTGCATCACAAAGAAGTATTTTTGGAGCACACATGATAGTGCCAAAAGAAAATACACTTTAAAAAAGAGAAAAAAAAATGTCATTAATAGTATGATAGCATATACTTTATTTAGACAAACACTTTCTTCTATGGATGAAGAGAATCATTGACGTAAGCTTGATAGGCGTGTGCTGTAAGACGAATACACTTATGCAAAAATTCTACCTCATGTTCATCATTAGCATCATAACTTTCATTAAGATGCACACATTTCTTGCTAGCCTCACAACGGACGTCAAAAAGAAAGTACTCAAAGAATCCTTTTTTAATCAATTCATCAAACTCCAGATTCCCAATGCTTCAAAATGCATCTACCAAAGCAAAAAATAGAAACCATTATTTTCTTTGATTGCATGTCACACTCCATGATTGCTCTCCACTCTACAAGATGTTTGCAGATGCCTCCTTGAAAGGTCACAGCAAAACCATCAGAACACCTCTTCACAGCGTCTTCCTCTCCTCTTCAGTGCTGGCCAATGACTTTAATCAAGGGACAAAACAATACATCTTAACTCCCAACATTATAAACAAGGAACATATCATTTCACACGAAGAGGATTTTAAATTTGCTCTAATACCAAATATTGAAGAAAAAGAGCATTGATTAACTCGATTGATCAAAGCAAACAGAACATGGAAATATATACAGTAGCAAATACCGTAGACAATTGCCAAGAACTAACTTGTCTGAAACCATAAAAGACCGGTGATAACAGAAAATAGCCAAGACAATGTGTTACGCTAACAATAATTGATATTTAGACTTTATTAAGATTAAATATGTGATCAACTATTGCTAGTAATAGATGTTTCTTATGTAAAAATGCTGAGGAAACGGTTTTCCATCTGGCCATTGAATGTAGATATGCTTGGGAGGTTTGGAATGAATTACTACAATGCTGGGAGATTAAGTGGTTTTTTCCCAATAACATGGAAAGCTTTTGTAATCAGTGGCGAAAAGCCGATTCCCCCCTTGATAAACATTTATGGAATATTATTCCTCCCCATGTTATATGGTGGGTTTGGAGAGAACGCAATGACAAAGTCTTCAAGAACATTGAGCTTCCTCCAAAAGTGATTGCTGAGAAGATAAAGAGAAGTATTAAGGAAAACTTCAAGATGAAGTCTGGCAGAATGCTCAATTTCAATGCTGGTGATATGGGTGTAAGGACAGCAAATTAAAAACCACATCCTAGAGAGAACACCATCTGGCTTTCTCCTCCGCCGGGATGGATAAAAATCAACTTCGACATTACTGCCAAGGACAACCCTGGCCCAGCTGGCTGTGGGGGCCTCATCCGTGATGACATGGCAAATTGCTTGGCTGCGGTAGCTTTGCCTATTGGGGTGCAAAAAAACCACATGGCGGAAGCCATGGCCCTTCTTCAGACGCTAAAACTTGTTAAGAAACACATGGCACAGAAGGTGTGGATCGAGGGTGACTCACTCAATATTTTAAATTGTATTGGTGACAAGACTAAGCCATCATGGAAAATTAAGGAGATCATCTAAGAGGCTAGGATCATAACTAATTCCTTCAATCAAGTTATTATTTCTCATGCCTATAGGGAAGCGAATGGTACAGCAGATGAGCTGGCCAATTATGCTGTTAAGGCTAGGGATATCGTGATTTGGCACGATTATAAAAATCTGACCGTCGATATCAAAGCCAAGTTGGCCTTCAACAGATCCTGAAACAAAAGGGTTGATTGGGCATATCTTGAGAAGCTATGATGATTAGACACTTTTTAAAAAATCAGAGGAAAATGAGCACAGAAAGTGGTGTCTTTCCCAAGAACTCTAATTATAGACACGAGCTAACCCTTGTTAATTCCAATGTTGCCAGTTTTCGTAACAGTTGGATTATCTCTGCGTTTCTTACTGTCTGTGAGAGCTGTGAGATCATGGGAGGTGAACTTAACCGCAAAGAGCCAAAGGACTGTGTCAAATGGAGAAAAATGCTGGAAGCTTGGGAAATTCTTGAGAAGGGTGGTCTTACCACCTACATGGAAAGATTGCATGGGGCGAAAGACAGTGCTACCAAATTATTTGTTGATTCCTGAAAAAATGGGGTTGTTACCATAGCTGGTATTACTGTGAACATCACGGAGGAGTTCATAGCTGAGATTTCTGAGCTTAGTATGAAGGGCATCAAATTCTTCCGGAACAGTAAAGTTTCTCGAAAGGCCATTAGGCGCTTTCCCAAGAGTAAGGAGGAGAAAAAAAGTCTTGTTAAAGAGTCCAGAGGATGTAATGATGTAGCTTCATTCAAAGATATCTGGGCAACTGTTATGATGGCGATTATGGAGTATGTTACCCTGGATGGTAGGTTTAGAAGAGCCCATTCTTACCACTTTGTTCTGCTCTGTCATTTTCGGTGTAAAATTAGGGTTTCTCTGCCTTTCTATATTTTGTAATCTCTCTGTTCTAGCATTTCACAGCACAAGAGGAAGGAGAAGAAACCCATTCTTCATGAAGGGTTGATTCTTTTAATTGTTGAACATATAAAAAAGATGGCTAGGGCAAGCCCTGTCATAACCCCGTCTAAATTTGGTTCGGGTAAAAAGAGAATTAGGGATGGGAATGTGAAGGATAAGAGTCCGCTAGGTAAAAAATTAAAGAAGGATAAGGAAACTACCATGCATATAGATACCTCTGCTGACAGTGTGGAAGGCTATGATAATATGGCTGATTCCACTGAAGAAGAAAGTTACTCTACTTCCTCTGTCTCGAATTCAGTTTCGGAGGATAATATTAACACGGATGAAGAGGTTACGGGCTCTATGGACAAAGGTAAAACCTCAGATAGCAGAAAGAACAAAGAGGATAAGATGAAGGACAAGGATGTTGAAGGTCAGAAAGTGCCAATTCAGGTTGAGTATGACAGTTCTGAAGACCATGATGTACCAATATCTCCGAGGCTTGAAGTTGTAATGGATTGTGGTCAGGATACTCAGAAGGATGCGACGGAGGTGGGGAATACTTCCCCTGCCAAGGAGATGACTTTACCTGAGGAGAAGACAGACAATGTCCCTGGCAATTCTCAGAACATCCCTTTCATCAAAACGGTGGACTTGCAGGAAAGGAATGTTCAATTACTGAGGGAAGACATGGATGATAAGATTGATCCCCCCTTTGGGGTCCTCCAAACTACCAAAGCTGCTTCCATGTATTCCTTTAGGTTAATGAAATGGGTGTTCTAGGAGATCAAGAATTTAAACCTCAAGTATCATTCGATTGCTGCTAAGATGGACTCCCTGCAGACTCAGCTGGATTCAGGTCCTAAAACTATGGCGGACAAGGTTACTAATGATGAGGACAATAAAGTGTAGCAGTTACAAGCTAGAACGGAAACCATGGAGAATACCATGAAAAACATATGCAAGACTACAACAATTTTATGGGCTCGGCCATGGATTGCTTCCTGACCATTAAGGCAGAGCTGGATACTAGGTCCCCCAGTAAAAAAATAGAGGATATCACAGAGAACCTGGAAGATGGTGGCCCCGGAAAGCGCACTAGATCTGCAAGAAAGAAGAAAATTCATGAAAGGATCCAGGAACTCTCAGAGTTCAATGCAGTGATAAAGAAGATATCTGAAGCGAAGCAGGAAGTCACTGAGGCTTGCATAGAGCTGGTCTAGAGCTTTGCTTTCTGGTTATGGTGGTTTGTCTTTTTTGCTGGTCTCTGGCTTTTGGTTTTTGTTGTTAGTTTTGGCTTTAGCATACTGGTTTCTAGTCCTGTTTCTTTTTGGAGTGCTTAAATGTTAAATCTTATTTTCTAGCTTGTAAGGGGTTTCGGGTCCCCATTCAAAACCTATTTTTCCCTGCAATCAAAAACTATTGCTATAATTTAAAATTATTAACTATGAATTTAAAATTTATAATAAAGTCTAGTAGCAAGTGTCACTCTTCCAAAAAAAAATGTATTGCTATAATTAAAAATTATTAATTATGAAGTTAAAATTTATTGTATGATATATTTTAAATGAATTATTTTGGTTTGTTATATATTTATTTAATTTAAATATTATGTTCAAGTTATAGCAATTAGGGGTTGTAGATATAAATAAATGTTGTTATTTATTGTATTAAACAATAAATTTTAGAAAACATTTATGTTTTAATAATTAGGGGTTGATTGAGGAAAAGAAAAGGAGGGTGAAAGGGTAAGCTTCGATGTCAAGGGATGATGGCTCTATTGATAATGATTTATTGGAGACGAACTATGTTGGGGTTGACTTTTTGGGAAAGTTGATGTTGTGGATTATGAGGGCAATGGTATTCCTATGGTGGCTAAGGAGGATTACGTCCTCATGTTCCACACTTTTTGAATAAGGACTCCCTTTTCTTTTCTATCGATATAGAGGATCCAAAGGACTTTTTGGGGGGTTGTTAGGGATGTTGTGGTTTACAAATTTTGTATGTTTAAATAGATCTTCCTAGAAATTAGTTGGATCGACATTAAAATTTGGTCAATGCAGAGTAATATAGCGTTTCTTTATAACAGAGAATGCACTTCTAGATCAAAGTATGATTAGAAGAAGATGTTGGTCATTATGAATAATCAAGGTAGAGACATCACGACTCTAAAAATAGATTATGAAGGATGCATAGCTAGGCTATAGACAAAGATGAAATAAATTAATGCAACTTGGTTAACAAGTTGTTAGGAATGCTTTCATTTATAATTCTAATTAACAATTATTTAGAGAAATTTATATGATAGTTTCTAGTAAATTAAGAATATTAATTTGATGGGTTTTGAGCAAAGTGGATTCCTTATCACCAGCTTTATGTGTTCTTTACTCATGAAATGTGACATACATATTATTGGTTACATGTGTTAGAAAATATAGAGTGCACTTTGTGCTACCATATGTAATGTGGCAAAGGCGTAGTAGATCTATTATTTTAAGTAATGAAAAAATGTGGTGTATAAGTATAGGCATGACAGTGTTCTCCCATGTGTATTTGATGAATATAATGAACTTGCATGATGCCCATAAATGCAATCTCTGGACACATAACTCAAAACCTTTGACGTATGGGTTGATGCATCACAATCATTTTTTGGAAGAGTAGGCACATAAAATACTTAAATTTGAATTTCAAAACATACAGCTATTGAGATTTATCATAATTCAATAGAAAGTACAAAATTATAGATGTAGTTTAGTCCAATTCTCTTGAAATTGGATGAAAAAGACTATGAATTGAATAACATGACATAAAAGAAAGATAGATTCAATTATTGAATCAAAGATTGCATTAAAATGACCATTTAAATGACAGAACTATAAATTTTTGACAATTATATAAAATGAAATTCTCCATAAAATCCAAACAAAATGTCAATTATTTTTTGAACTTCTAATTAATTTGAATTAATGCTCAATGAAAAATGTTTCAACTCTTTATATCACCTGAGTGACTCTTTTATCATCGAGAGAGTGCATATTCAAGGTATAATTAAGAGTGTCCCCATAAAAGTTGACAATTAAGCCTATCTCTTGTACTCTTGTCACTAGTCTAGAAAAAACAGAGGTCTATAAAGACTTTGATTAGAGTGCTGAGCTCAGCGAAGAAAAGTTGGTCAATAAAATATTTATTAAGTTTGAATGTTGACGATATTGTGAAAGCTGAAGTCGATGAGATATTTAGCTGTAATGTAAGTGAAATTGGCCTGTTGCAATTTACAATACAACATAGTTGACCTCAGAAAAATCTACCATGAGGTAATCTTTGGAATTTTTTACGGCTTGTTTGATGGAAATCCACAATTTTCTCTTTCTTTACTTTACAAGCTATGGTTTTCACTGCTGTTATTTATTAAAAATTTGTTGGACTACTTGGGATTGCTGAAAAATCAAAGAAATCACAGATACCCAAGATGAACTTTTAGCCATTACACCACTTGTGATTTTCAATTGGTTGTAAACTTGATGAATTGCTAACTTGAAATTCCCTTTAACATAATTGAAAATTCTAATTAATTTATTCTATTATATTCTTATTAGTAGTCGCTCTTTTCTTGTTACAGTTATTTACAGCACAGAAAATGTAATGTAGTTGTTTATTCTACTCTATCATTATTTTCCTTTCTTGGAATACTCTACTTTCACCTGCCCAGTTTGTTCCCAGATTAGAATCTTATTTTCTGGCGTTCAGATGTGAGAATCTCAAAGGATATACAAAGCTTATTTTAATTTAAACAAATCAAGCACAGGATTATATATATTTAAAATAATAACAATTTATTATTATATTTCACATCTAGATCTATTGAAAAATGATTTTCATTTTACTATATTATGATAATTTAACTTGAGAATCCTAATATTTATCACTTATTAGGTAACTATGATGATGAATTCTCTTGATATCACTCATTAGGATATACTTTATAATTCAAACGTTAATTTCAACTTTTAATATATCTGATCTTTATTTTTAGTCATTTGTCTATTTATAATTTTATAAAGTGATTAAGATTAATAAATTTTGGATATTATGTTGTTTATGATGATTTAGTATTACATTTTGATAAAAATTTATGTAAGCACTTCTTAAGAATATTTTGAAACAAACTATATATGATATATTTTCAAAAAGAGAAAATAAAATTATTTATGTTTTCTATTACATAAGTAGAGAGAGGGCCTGAATTCCTTATATAAGATAAAATAACTTAAACCTTATAATAAGAACACCAAAATAGTGAAGGAGCCCTCGAGACTACGACCAACCAAAACAAACAAAACAACAACCTCTACTAACATAATTATTTATGTTAATTTTCATAATGAATATTGATTTCTAATTCATGTATTCATAAACCTAACATCCAATTAAATATGGAAAACCTTTTCTTCATGTAAGGTGGAAATGTGAAGATTGTACCATTTATACATAGGAAAATGGAATCTATTTTAGTAAATTATGATACCTTCCTATTTATGATTGACTGATTTTAGTGCATGCAAATGACATTCATTCTGTATGAAGACTTTATCATAGCAGATAATAGCATATCAATTGTGGTGTAACTTAGTGAGTTTTCATCATGGCTTAAGGTCTCTTTTTCTATTTATTGTCATGTATTCTTTGGTAGAATGCCTTAAAGAATAATGTATCGATGAGGTGTAATTCTTATGCTAGGTTAGGCTCATGGTGTGATCTATCTCCATCTTTATTTACTCATTTTTACACAAATTCTTATAACCATATCATTTATTTATCTTTATTGTAGCCTCATTCAATATAACTTCCACAACAATCTTTCTTCTAAATTAATATTTCACCTAGGTTCCAATTATCAATGGCTTAGGATTGACATAGTTCAATATTGAAGTGCATGGGAATGACCTTAAAACTTATAATCTCAAATCCAAAATCTAACTTTCCTACCCCTTCCTATTGTTCATTATG
Source organism: Thuja plicata (assembly GCA_018584345.1). Classification (NCBI taxonomy): domain Eukaryota; kingdom Viridiplantae; phylum Streptophyta; class Pinopsida; order Cupressales; family Cupressaceae; genus Thuja; species Thuja plicata. The sequence continues at coordinate 2,229,940 of MU225234.1, read as the reverse complement.
GTTTGAAGTAACACACATTTGTGCAACATATTGGTATGTCATTAAATTTATAGGAATTTACTACATTTAATTTTAGGAGAGATAAGAAAAATAATTAGAGAACACTAAACATAATTTATAAAGTAATAAAGAATTTGAGCTACCCATTCCTCATAATTATCATACATGAAATATAATACAATGAATACTCTTTTGCAAGTTCTTTTGGTCTATTTTGGGTGAACGTCAACCTAATTTCAATAAGTGGTATGAAAAAAATTTTAAGGCAAAAAAGAATGAAAAATTATAATATAATAACTCAAACACCCCAAATATATTATCATTAGCAACTCAAACTCCAATTTAAAAATCATTGAAAATACAAATTAATTTTTGCTTCATCCATTGGGTATGTGGATGCAACATAGTAGCAAAACATTACTATTCAATTGATAATATATTTGGATCACTTAAAAAAAGACTAATTGATAAAACTGTGAATAAATGAGGATATTTATAGTTTTTTGAGAAAAATAAAATAAAATGTGAAGATAAGATTCGAGGCCTAAGTTAACTATATAGGAATTGATTTTAAACTCTCTACACCCCGGGCTTATCTTTGCCTTTGTCAATTTATATATTCCTTTGTTTATTACATTTCTTAATTTGATCTGTATGTTCTATTACTCTTCTTTTCCTTCAATTCCCTTCTTCATCCATATTTACCCTTTTGTCTATCAATTTAGGTTTTTCATTCTTTTTTCATTCCAAAATATTATAATCCCTTCATTTCTTGTTTCTATTTTCTTTAATCTTACTTCTAACCTATCCTTTTCCAAATTTATTCATTTAGATTTACTCATCTTTAGTTTTTAATCTTGTATATACATTTTTTTCATGTTTATCTTTCTCTTTCTCTTATTATATGTATTTTATTCATTTAAGTGTAATTAATTTTTTTAACTATTATCCTTCTTTCTTTAACTTCACTTTTTATAATTCTTATCTCTTCCTTACTTAGGCTCTTGGTATTTATTTATTTTCTTTTTGTCCAATTTTATTGTTCTTTTTGTCTTCTTTCTTGCATCTTTCTTCAACCACCCTTAACACTATTTAGTGGATTTTTGGTTTGCAAAATCAATTATTTTATCTTTTCTAGCTCTCTTTCCTGATAATGAATTATAAAATATGATTTGAAATGTTGATAGAAGAAAAAACCATACGTAGTGAATATGGTCAAAGCTCTCAAATTCAACAAGCACACATCATGGTATTTCTTCCCTCATTTTTCTTATTGGAGTTATATTTTCTTCTACATACAGTATTTGATTTGTTTCTTCCCAAGGAGAGAAATGTCGTTTATTGATCTTAGACATTCTTTAGCATTCATGTTCATTCATTAACCATTGGCATAGGAGTTACTTTCATATAGATGGATCTATAGTCACACCATTTTTCTCCCATGAGGGGAAATATATTGTATATTTTTTATGGACCTAATCCTTTATGGTCATGTTGAGTCATCCTTCTCATTGCTTTCACGTGCTTATTTTCTTGCATTCTTGTTTTTTATACATTTGTCTCCTCTAATTCATTTATGAGAAATTGTTTGTACATGGGTATCTAATGTTACCTACTAGAAAAGACCCATCATCTATATATTTTTGTAGTCTTCGTAATTTTTCGGTTGTCCCTAAGTTGCACTTACTAAAGGTGTTGATGTGAACAAATATTATTACCTTTAACTGATTAACCTTTCATCATATTTACACTTGTTAGTGAACTTTACTTATGTTTCACTTAGAATCCTTATCTTTTGGTGTATATGTCATATGATTGTGATACATGTCATATTTTTATGTTCACTTATCCTTTCACATTTTCTATGTAAGCAAGACCTAGTATGTATATTATGTAGTATCATTGATCCATTTGATTTTTTATGATTATTGCATTCATAATCAAGCAATCTATTATCTTTCTCTCTTGAGTTCTTGAGTAACTCTTACAATTAACACTCTTATTGTTAATGGATTATCTTGATTATTTTTACAAAAAATATGCATGCAATATAATATTCAAGTTGTGAGTTAATATATATATTTTTTAAAATTATATTATCATTTTTTTTTTGATGTGTTAAATGTTATAAATTGTATTGATATGATTTATTATTATAATCATCTAGATGACATATAAATATATTCAGTTATTACTATGCATATAATATTTTTACTTTAATAGTTTGGTCAATACTTTTACATAATGTGATTGTATTATAAGGAGGTTGCAATATAAGAAAGTTGGGATAATAATTGAGAATTATTAAGCATTCAAATATATTGAAGAAGTGAACAAAACATGTGTATGACATAAAAATGTAGAAAATTTTACTACTTCTTTTAATTTCTAAAAATATAACAATTTATAAATGAAAGATATAAATTTTAAAATTTAACTTTCTTCTATAATTATTAATTATTATATATTATTGAATATTTTTAAAACGATTATCAATGTTGATAAATTATAATATTTTTAAATTTGTTTCTTTATTTAATATAATCATTTTAAAATATTATAATATGACACTCATAAAATTCTTAAAAATCAAGAATACATAGAGATATTATTAAATGGTGAGAGACAAAAATATTTATAACTATACTGATTAAAATTTAACAACTTTACCAAAAATAATATAAATATGTAGTATTTAACCAACAAAATTATAAATCTTTATGCCTGCCATCCAGCTAATAAAACCTTCAATTGATGTTACCAATTAACAATAATTTTAAACCTTTGATCCAGCATGAAAGAGTCCAGATAGCCGGCAAATTGATCTCAATTTGAGGCTTTCCATACCTTCAACATAGTAAAAATACATGCAGGCTGCTTCCTTAAGTTGTGAAGGACTACAAGTCTCTCCACAACTAAAATCTTGCAACTCAATACTGGATCTACAAGCAAGCCGCAAAGGGCTATAAATACACTTAAGAAGCAGATGAAGACAGTACATTGGATTCTGAAGAATGGGGGCTAGACCTCAAAGCAGCTGGATCTCTCATGCCTTCTCCCCATTTAATCTGATCTGCATTGGGTATTATATTATTTACTCCATTGCTTGCTCCCCCATTGGATTGGATCCCCCTACTACTGATAATGGAGGCTATAGCGTTTACAAGGGCAATTGTCAACTTAGGATCTGAAGTAATGGCAGCAGTAGTTTGAGTAATGTTCTGAATCGGTGACTGAGAAGAGTATCTTGACAGAGATCCTTGAATGGCTCTTGCAGAGGGATTATTGGGTAATGAGTCGTGAGGATTCTGGTGCTGTAAGTGCAAAATCTGGCTAACAAGATCATAGTTTGTTTTTGAAATCGATGAATTGGGCCTGTTGTATGCAAGATTATGAGGTTGGGTGTAGTAGAGATGAGTATTGCTCAAGGGATTCGAACTGGGAATCACTGGTAATGATTGGCTGCTATGATGTATTGGGTTAGGATGATGAAGGGTAGAAAACAAGTTGGATCCTGCAGATGGGTATTGGTATGGAAGAGAGAAAGTTGGAGGCAATGATGTGGATGATGATTGGCCTGCTACTGAACTGCGTAGGTTTAGTTGTGAGGTGGGTTTATTGGCAAGATCTAGTGTAATTGTCGGGAAGGAAGTTGAGGTGCAGATGGTGGGATTGGAGGCAAGGAATTGGTCTAACCTAGAGCTGTATGAATTGTTGGCAATCATGGCTTCCATGCTTGAGGTTGAACCAGAGACAAGCATGGTCGCTGCTGATGCTGTGGTGGATGCCATAGCAGTGGCAGCCATTGGAAGTGGGTGGTTGTGACTTCCCTCATATGTTGTGATGAGTATAGCCATGTCATCTGGGCATCTTTGTACCTGCACCAGAGTTAAGCAGAACCCATCAATTTACATGATTCAAAAACATTTTTTTGGCAATACATACATGAGAGTTTACTTTGAATGTATGAGCACCTGCTTTCTAACTGGGCATCCCGGGGCCACACTGCAACGATAGTAGGCTCTGGGACAGGGATTGCCCTTGGCTAACTTTTGCCCATACTTCCTCCATTGACACCCATCTTGCATCTGAAAAGTGAATGAGAGTTTAAACCTTTGAAATAGAGTACATGAAAAAATCAAATCATTCAATGTGAATGTGACTGTTAGGTTCCTATGAGATGAAGAAAAGTGTGGTTGGTAATTAGTCACCCTTGGATTAGAGATGGGTTGGTTGTATAGGGGTCAGTAGTTTAGCTGACAGGGATGGTCTTAGGTTTGAATTCTAGCTGATATATGAAAATTCGAGAAGTATGAAAAAAAATTGTTGTTCTAACTGATCTATGAAAACTTACGAACATGAAGAAAAACTATTGTCCTAACTGATCCATGAAAATTCGATGAGTATATAGAAAAATTGTTGTCTTAGCTGATACATGAAAGGTGGACAAATATCATGAAAAAATTGTTGCCCAAGCTGACTCATGAAAACTAAACGAGTATGGAGAAAGATTGCTGTCCTAACTGATCCATGAAAATTCATGACTACGAAGAAAAATTGTTCTTACCACTGGGGCTTGGCATCTAACACGTACAGACACTCTGGCTTTTCTAATGGTGGGTGCACCTTCTGAATTCTCGCCTAAACTCTTGAGTGCTTTATATGAATTCACCAATTCTTCCTCTGATTTAACCTGGCTAGTTGTTGGAGAGACGCTCCTTTCTTTGTTTTCTTTCCATGTTTCATCTTCATCCTTGATAGCCAAGCTTAGATTGAAGCCTTTGAGATCCTCTTGTGGCCCTTTTGTAGTGTGTACAACCTCTTTCCAACTTTCTCCACCTAAGGTTTCTTCCTTAGCAGTTTTAGTAGAAGAAAACTTTGTCCCAAGAGACAGAGCCACCATATCTGACTCCTCTTCCCACTTTTCTGATTCCTGAAATACAATCCATCCAAAAGCTTTGAGTTATCTATTTGTTATGACTGATTTGAACACTAATGGTTATTATTGCATTCTATCAATCCTCACCTTTGGAGTTTCTTCTGGCTTGGGATTGTTTTCTTGTTGCTTTTCTTGCTGCGTAACACTCAACAGATGCATCTGAAGATTTTGATAATTGTTCATTATCTCTGTTAAAGCCAATTTCAACTTCTTGTTTTCCTCTTTCACTCGACCTATTGCTACGTGCAGAGCCTCAAGCTATTCACACACACACAACAACCAGAAACAGTTAACACATTTATTCTGCCCGCAGTGAAATAGAGATTAAAAGAAAAGATGAAGCATCCATCATTACCTGACTTCCTGCAATAGACTCCTGTGGCGAGCTACAATCTGATCCATCGTTCGTATTCATTTCCTTTTGGATCTGCAAACCCACATGAATTTTATTTTCAATGTCTTAGACCGTAACCCATTAGTACTGAATATTATTATTATTGAATAGTTTAACTGAACTTAGCTTGGATGTAATATTACTCTCTAACAAGATGGATCTTGACGGTATTGAAATCTAGTTAAAAAGAATAACAAAAATAAAATATTCCTTTACTTTATTATCCTGACATCAATTGAAGCTAATATCTTTTAATGGGTCCTGTGTTAATGAGAGAAGATTTTAAGATACAAGGATTTTTCAGTGGTAAACTAATCTTCAGAAACAATTCTTTAAGCGTATCAGATTCACAGAGGAAGACTAATATTTTCATTATGAAATTTGTTCGAGAACAATAGTTTTCTAAGAGTATAATAAGATCCATGAGATAAGAAGAGCGTGAATGTTTGTTTTAAATATACATAAACACATAATTTGTTATTTGAGACATCTAAAGTTCAAAATAACATATTAAATATTGTTGGTATAAATTTGCTGTTACACCAAAATGTGTAGGTATTAGTGAACTTCGATATCTGCATCCTCATAAATATTCAGAATGGTGGTTAATTCGGCACGTTAATATATAAATAATTTTTGAGCTATGGCCTTTAGTCCAACACCCATTTGGCATAACTTGAGTGAATTGAACTTAGATTGAATTTATGCTATTATAAATAGATTTGACATTACACCCAATTCTATAGATGTTAGTGAATTATACCAACAATCAATGAGATCAATTTCTATTGGGAATTATACCAACAATCAAATAAATTCAGTATCTATATTAGTGACAATACAATATATTCACTCCCAATACTATATATATAGATTTGAACATAGGTTGAATCTGTAATACTATATATAAATTTGTCATTACAATAAAATTCACAAATGTTGGTGAACTTCTAAATAAACATCTCCATTTATACCCAAAATAATGATTAAACCACAAGATTATTCCTAAAATGTGCTGAATAATTCAACTGCAATAAAATGAATTCATTGCCTGTACTTATTAAGAACACTATATATGCATACCCAAAACTTCAAAAAAAAATTACGACTTCTTGATTCAGATGAAAAGTGAGGAGTAACATACCTTGGATTGCTCTATAATCTCACAATCACTGACAGAAACAGGGAATTTCTCACAATCATAATCCTCCATAGCCTCTCTCTCCTTCTCTTCCCCAACAATCCTTTCAAACTGCTCCAAATCATCCACCAAATTCCTCATAACCTTTGAATCGCCTCCATCAAAATTATCCTCTTCCATTCTCTCCATTGGCCTGCTTTCCAAGATCCTCATCTTTCTCAAATTAATACCCATTTGATGATGATGATCACCCTCATCATTATCATCAATCACGGAATCCATTGGTAGAGCCCTTTTCATTTGCCCACCCTCGTGACACGCTTCAATCACAAATAGTACTAATAGCAAATTGCACAAACAATGATATATAACAAACAAACAAAAGCAAGCCAGAAAGAAAATATGAAAACCAGAGAGTGAAAAGCATCTTGTATATAAATTCAACGCCTGACTTCCTTTTTGAACATGACCGTCGCCGGATGCTCCGTTATCTCTTCAATTTCTAAATCTATTGCTAAACAATTTTCAACTTTGCGAAGTCCGACAAACGTGTAAAACCGTTGACCTCAATTAAATAAACTGTCCAGCTGGGAAAGTAAGACGCAGTCTTCGTCAATGCTATTTACTATTATCTTCATCACTCCTTGCACGTAACTTTCTCAGAAAGTAAGATTCATTTTTATTTATTGGGCAGCATTTATGAAAAGTAGAATTAGGTTTCTTTAGATAGAATCATATCATGAGAGAGAAGTTGGAAAACCAATTTAAAATCGCAGGGGATTCAAATCTATTATGGGCAGGAGGTCTGTCAGAGATTGAATTCTATGAACTGCAAATTTTAGCCTTTTGTCAGAGATTATTATTATGTATAATTTTTTTTTTATGTAATTGCATTGACGTGTTCTCGTTTTGTGTGTATATTTTATGCATTCTTTTGACTTTAGGGTTTTCAACATGTAATTGCATATGTATACATATATGTCAAATGTATTACTCTCAAATATTTATACTATTTGGAACCTTCTTATATTATTTGGAAAGACAAGGCGATAATTGAGCTGGCTCTGATTTCAAAGTCAATTGGGTATAGTTTAAAGAGTCTTTAGACTTTGAGTTATTTCTTGAGACTTTCCTGTACCGAAGGCGAATCTTTGTTTGATCAATTCAAAAAATTTGATGATGTTGGAACACAACGAGAAGCAAATTCAACTAATAATGATGTGATTATGATAATACTAATTCTTGAGATTTCATTTAATGGAGTGAGATGCAATGGATACTAGAGTGACCTAGTCTAAGAATGACTTAGTCTGAGAGGGTGTTGGTATTTATTGAAGAAAACGGTTGATTTCAATGTAGGATTGATGAAAAATGCAAAGAATTAAGTTTAGAGTAATCTTTGTGATGAATAGATGTGGAGGGGTTATAAATTAAATTAAAATTAAAATTTATTTAAATATGTTTTAGGTGTATTTTTAGAAGTTTTGGCATAGGAATTAGTAAGTAATGAGTAGTTGGAATTAATTCAATTAGTGTATATGATTAATTTTAAAAATTTCAAATAAAAAATTTAGTCAATACTATATTTATAGTCTTAAATGAATAATTTTAAAACGATGTGAGTTGGAGAGACAAGATTAAATTAATGTTGTACTAATTTATTAACCTATTTTAATAGAACATGAAGAGATTAACAACTTATTTTTCAATATGTAAATTTTTGCAACCAATCACTTAATCATGGGTTAAGTTTCTCCACCTCTTTTATTTGATGGAAATTGATACAGTAGAATTATACCCCTTTGGGAGCCATCCTTGGCTTCAAGGAAAACATATTTTCAAAAAGGGTTTGCATGTCTACAAGACCTCTAAGGCATGTTTCTATCATAATGAAAAATATGGGATCACCTTAAACAAGACTAAAGAACATCAATAATGTTTTTCATCTTGTTATTGCAAAAGTCTAAAGTCCTGCACCCTCTTTGATACTAAATACTTTTGCCTTTCATTAGTGTAGCTTTCTTATAGACTAGCATTGTCCACAAGCTTGAAATGATTTATTCTACCTCCTCAAGGTTATGTATAGAAGTATTTTTCTTGGACAACTACTCAGTGTCAAACAGTAGGCGTTAATGCTTAATCCTAGCCTAATGCTTTGAAATTATTGCATCTTAAGCTTCCTATATGATCTTTCCTGAAATTCCTCCAACCTCCTCCTTCCTACTCCTTATTTCATCAACATGAGACTAGCAAACATCCTTTGTAGTTATGTTAGATGTCTAACTTGGATGCGGGAAGACCTTAAAGTAGCTAAGTTACTACCTACTTCTCTCATATTTTAATGGTGATTCAATGTAGGAATTCTTTATTAATATTTGTTTTTAACAAAGATGTTAAAATAAATAAGATTAAAAATATTAAATTTCTAATATCCAAAAAATTTTCAAACATGAATAAACTAACATAGATATCTTCAATGCGTCTATCTTAAAAATGTGAATGTATGCCTAACTTTTATGATTACATTTTATTCTTAAGTTCCATATTACAAATATTAACTTTGTGTGTGTATCTTTATATTTGCATTTTTTTTTAATAAAATGACAAAACCACTAAATGAACTTTATTAATAAAATAAGTACAACAATGAAAATTTTACAATAGCAAACTCAAGATGATCTGCCTTACCATCCACTAAGTAAAAATTTATTATATTCATATCTTAATATTTAAATTCTATTTTAAAAATATTATGTATAATTAAATTTCTATATAAAAAAAAAACATATAAACTTCAACTAATTTTCTTTCCATTATTATTTCACCGTTAACACATTCCACATCTCTTCACTTATTAATAAATAATATCTTTCAACATAATCATAACATTTGAAAAAATCAATAAAATATTAAAATAACAACATACAACCAATTCCTGGCTTTTCCCATTTTGTTTGATAGACATTAGGTACTAAATTATTTACTGCAGTGGTTGCCCCGGACTGCTACTAATGGAGGCTATATTAGCTGGGCGGTTGTAGACTTAGGATCTGAAGTAATGTTCTGAATCGATTACTAATATCTGGATAGAACTCCTTGAATGGCTATTGCATTAAGGTTGTTGAGAGATGATTCAAGAAAAGTTGGTTCTATAATTGGAAAATTTGGCTAAAATGGTCCTACTTGTTGAAATTGACGAATTTGGCCTGAACTTTATGCAAGATTATGAGGGTAGACGTACTAATGATGAGGATTTCTTAAAGGGATTTGAATCAGGAACTGTTGGTATTGATTGGTTGGAAGGAAGTATTGTGTGGCAGAAAACAAGTTGGATCCTGCAAATGGGTATGGCAATGGAAGAAGAAAATTGGAAGCAGTTATATGGATGATTGGCATGCTACCGAGCTGCTTAGGTTTAATGGTTAGGTGGAATCTAATTACCATTTGACTTCAAACAGTGTGATGGATAAACTTGGTCATGATTGTTAGATTGAAAAGAAAAATTGAATAGAATTTGTTCTTACTATTGGTGCTACCCATCTAACACATGGGCAATCTGGGCATTCTAATGTTAGATGTATAGCTTGAATTTTCATCTGAAGTCTTGAGAGTTTCATATTACTTGGTCAATTGTATTAATTATCATCAAGATACTTAGCATTTGAAGTTGTTATCTATTGTTTTAGATTAAAATATTACTAGTACTTGCATTTAAAGGAGGTGCAAGGGTTAGGCGATAGGAAATTATATAGAAGTTAATATAAGGGTTGTTTATGGAAGAGGTGGGGTTCAAGGTGACACGGTTTCGTGTGTTAGGAAGAACAATGACAATCATCACAAAAAAGATCGAGCAATGAAAAAACACTTCTCTCGTCTAGGCAAGTTTCAACATTTGATAATGCTTGGCATTTAATTCTAGTCCCTATGTATGGTCAGATGAATGGTGCAAAATGCAATATTGCATTAAAATTAAAATCCAGCATGGTTCATACTATTCCCATTGAGAGTAGGTAAAGTTCAATGTAAAGCCTTACATTCATTTTGAGATAAAAATAGACTAAAGTGGAATAATGGTATTAGAAAAATAAAATGAATGAAGAAGTTTAAGAAAAGGATTACAAAGTACTAAATTATGAAAAATTAGCAAAGATCAAGGGATTTTTTTTTCAAATTGAAAATATTGATTTAAATTAGAAAAGAGAAAAAGGACATTAAATAAAAATACAGTGATCAAAAATAGAACAAAAAAAGTGATATTAGGGGAAGATGAAGTATACAATTAGAAGGAGTTAGCCATTTCTGGAGTTCATCTAGATGATTCGGTGCCTATGTTTGTCATTTTTATTTATCATCATTATCTTAAATGCCTGCAAATATGTGCTCTTCTACCTCATTGATGCAATTACCTTAATACACCTAGTTTTTTAGGTTTTGTTGACAATTTCATTGGGACTAATACAAATAAGTCGGTAAATTTTAGAAGCACACATCTGCCTCTCTTCTTTGTGATTTTTTTCCAGCTTGGGTTTATCCACATAAATCCCATGTTAGATGTGATTCTCTTATATTTCAGATTTGTGCCTCTTTGTTGCTATCTTATAATGGTGTTATGCTTTTATTTATTGTTGCAATGTGTTCACCAGAGGTAGTGTTAATAAGAATGATACAATGGTTGATGTTTAACATCATAAAGAAGAAGGATCAAAGCATGAAATTTCTATAGTAAGACTACGTAATTTGATATTTGCATGTATAAGTTTTAGATTTTCTTGTTGTGGTAGTCTAAGCCATGTATCTCATCATTTATTGAGTTTGGATAGAGACTATAAACAAACTAATGTGATTAAAATATATACACTTAAATTCTCATCTTTTCCTCCAATATGTAAGTAGATGTAGATGTGTGCTAGTGAAAAACCTCCTTATGCCTCCAACTATCCTTGTTCCTATAGAGTAACTCTATATTGAAAAATTACTCTCACTTTCTACATTCAAAGAGCTATTTATATAGACATTAAAATAGAATTTTAAAATACACCAAGGCATCCAAAGAAGCCTCTTCATTCCAAACATACCTAATCCGTGGATTTCCTCCACAGAATGTGAAAGGACATTGGTTTTTGATCCAATGCTTTCCCTGTAACTTGGGCACCCAAATTATAGGAGATAAATATTACATTAAATGCAATAAATGATGGAATGTTAAGAGACACATGTTTCCTCTTCTAAGTGTCCAATTGAATAAGCTCAAAGTTTACTCATTTGTCCTCTTCTCATGTCATGAATTATCTCATTCTAGGCATGCACATGTGGGAAAATAATATTATATAATTGTGTTTGCAACTCACCTTTACCATTGTTAGTAGAACCCATCACCCCTTTTTCAATGTATTACAAACAATTGTCAAACTAAATATTTCAAATTATCTTTATAAGGATGTTGGAATCATGACATCATTTTACATGGTAGTGTAACCACCTGAATTTGGTCTGTTACAACTATGGACCCTATTTGCCCTAAGTGTGATCATACCCTCGATTATGTCCAAATGACCCTGTTACTGCTTGGCATAATTCTTCAAATCAATTTAATATCCTAGGTGATTTCTATCACTGATTTATATTAACTATTATAGCCATATAATTCAAATCAATTTCAACCAATCAAATCAAATCAAAAATCAAATATGGCTATAGTATTTAATTATAAAGGAATTAAATAAATCCCAAAATCAAATATCCACTTGCAAATTAACCCATTCCCCTGGCCTATTTAATTTAATTAAAATGGCTATAGTCTCATAATTATTAAAAATCAATTTCATTGTTTAAATAATTAATTCCTATATTTCTAAATGAATTAAATAAGTTTATTTCATTTATTAATATTCCCTTAAACCCCAACCTAACCTATCTCAACCACTTTTACCCTGGGTTCTAACC
>MU225234.1:2161980-2196864 GCA_018584345.1 Thuja plicata | reverse complement strand
CAAAACCCAATCAGGTTATGAAGAAGTAAAAATGTCTCTCTCTCTCTCTCTCTCTCTCTCTCTCTCTCTCTCTCTCTCTATTCTTAGTTTTTCATAACCCGATCGGGTTTTGAGTAATTAGGAGCATTAAGTCGTTATGTTCTCATAACCTGACCGGGTTCTGAGTAATTAGGAGCACTGAGGCTTTATGTTCTCATAACCCGATCAGGTTCTGTGGAATTAGGAGTGTTGCTTGTTTCAATGGTCTTAAAATAGTCATTTCAAGTTGTTTTGAGGTCCCACAACTATTTTTCTATTGTTTTACGCCAGGAATAGACAGGTTTGCACTTTTTTTGCATGTTTTTTTCTTTACAATGATTGAATTACATTTTTTATTGGTATTTTTAATGTTATTTTATCATTATAAGTTCTCATTTCAAGAAAATGGTTGATTTGTTCTTATTTTTTGGATTTGATGTACACATGTTATTCTATGTTCATGATATTATTCATAGGGTCCATTCAATACCAACAATGGGAAAGAAAAAAAAGAGGAACAATTGAACAACGAGAGACAAAAAAGGAAATAAAAAGGGAGCACATGAGGAGAATACGACAAGGTACATCATCAAATGCAAGCAACGTAAGTGATGAAAATGAAAATGTTAATGTTAATATGACAAATGCACTATTTCAATTCGATGTCATTAATGAACAAAATGCACATAATAAAAATGAAAATCATCAACATACACAAATTAAAATGAATCCAATAAATGCACCTAATTTAGCTAATTAAAATTTAGAGGATGCAGCTGTGTTAACACCTCCTAGAATAATTCATAGAAAACCAAAGTTTATAATTGACATTGATGAAAATATTTTGAGGCCAATGCATGATAAAATGTCAAAAAGAAATTGTAGAAGAATTGTTAAAAAGATTTGGAATAACTATTTTGAAAAATTAAATCAAAGTGGAAGATGTCAAGTAGTGTTAAAATGATTAAGAATCTGAAATTTAGAGAGACAATGACAATTGTGGGGTTAAGAACATCTGAAAATAGTATTGAGAGAACCATTGTGAGAAATCTATTCAATGCATACCAAGCCATTAGTTCACAATCACGCAGTAAAGATGCTAATGTTACTCAATGTGTCCTCACATCAACTATAATGGGAAAGGAAATGAAAAATCTTGTATAGTAAGAAAAAAAAAAAATTCATTAAGGATAGGTAGATCAACATTACGGAGAGCCTTACACAGGAGCTCAAAAAAATTAAGGATCCAAACACTAATTCTCTTTGGTCATTCTCGGGTAGACTCCTACGCAAGGACAAGGTTGTCATTGATGCATTAAGAACATCAATTGAAAATTTTTGGCACGACAACACAAGGGTTTCACCTAACCAAAGAGGCGTTGTTAGGAGGAGAATCAAATCTAAAAATCGTATGCCACATCCAAAACACTTTTTGGATATGACACAAACACAATTTTATGAAAGGTTCCTCCAAATATTTTCTCAAATTAAAATTAGTCAAATATTTTTTGAAATGACAAAACCCTTTTACATCAAGATTAATCATGCGCGCACCACATGTTGTTGTAGGGTACATATTGAATTTTCCATGCATTATGATATACATCGTCATGTTTGTTGTACTTTGCACACTAACACTATTTTGCAAGAATGTGGTCTTCAAGAACCTCCTATGTCATCAAGATATTTTATGGCAAGTACATTATGCAATCAAGATGATGGTTGCATTTATTATAAGATGGTGTATTTGAATGGATCTTGTAGTGCATGTGGTGGTATGAGAAATTTGTGGATATGTCACCATCTAGAGAGCACAAATGAGATTGGAAATGCACTAGTTTCTTTTGGAAAATACAAGATAGTAACTTATGGTCTAAAAGATGGAAAAGAACTTAAGAGGTGGGAGTTAGTGAAAAATGATATATGTGTAGCTGATTTTATGAATATTTTTCAAGATAAACTAGTTTATGAGTACATATGTCATTCACATAGAGCTAGGTGGTTGGATGAGGAATTCAAGATATGTAAGGACACTTTTCACCTTGGTACTATTGTATCCGTTGTTGATTTTTCTGAGAATTATACACTTAAACCTCAGAATGAAGTGCAAGCATTGTATTACCATTCTATGCAAGTGACAATCTTTGTACATATAGCATTCTTGCATGCACATGATAGCAAAAATGTAGAGAGAAAGGTTTTAAGAGAGTATCACTTCTACATCAGTGATGATCACACACATTCATCAGAGTTTGTGCAAGGTTGCTTCAAAGTTTTCTATGAGAATTTAAGGGAAAGAGGTATAGAGTACAACCAACACATAATATGGTCAGACAATTTCACCTCACAATTCAATAATGCAAGGATGTTTTATTGGTTGAGTAGGATGCACATGACAAGTGGCATTCAACATTTTTGGAATTTCACGGAGGTGGGGCATGGAAAAGGCGAGCATGATGGTGTGGGTGCATGTGTAAAAAGAGCTCTGGCCAATGAGGATTTGAAGTATGAAGGTGGTGCAGAGTTAAAATAAATGCACAAACAATTGTGTGATGGTAAAACTCTACGATGGGAACAGGTAATGAAGGTAAGTCTATGGTTAATAGGTTTTTTTGGTTGATAAATGAGTCTAACATTGAAAACTATCTAGATTTTGTACACTTAAAGGATCAAGTGACATGCACTCATTTAGAAGTTCAAATGCAGCATCACTGGGTATTTATACTAGATTAATGGCATGTTTTTGCTTATCTTATATGAATTTTGTGTGGGAGGAATGTGAATCAAAAGAGTGGGTTGACAAGTGGTCTTATACACCTTTGCAAACGCTTGATATATATCAACTTCCTAGATCACTACAATTGAGCCAGTTTGAAGCATCAGCAGATTTTGATCACATATTTGACCTAGTTGAACCAGGTAATTTCTCAATTTATTCTTCATTTTGAGAAAAAAAATTTGAACCTAATTGAACTAATATTATTAGTGGGTTAAGTGTTTAGGGTGTTAACTTATCCCTCTATAAATTGCAGGTCATGTATATGTAGTTGTTGTAGATGAGAACAGTGAGAAAGGGACTGATTACTTTTTGTGTCATTGTATTGAGGGAAAAAAGAAATTGACAACTACAGTCATTGATGGAGAGGGTAATGAGCACCCAATAGGATCCGTTGTAGTGATAGGGACATGGCTTATAAGGTACACTATCAAAATATAATGTGTTCTAGTTTGACGACTTTGAGACCTCTTTATGTTTGAAGTCTCATCATTCTATTACACTTTATATGTTGAATTTTGTAATCATTTATGCTTCTATGAAATCCAGGTACCCTATCCAAAAATTAAAGAAGTGTTTGTTTGAGGACTATGAGATAGATAGACATATTTTTCATTACTCGAACCTTCTTGTTGCAACAAATATTGAATTGATAAAGTATACTGGTAGACCTCGTCAGAAGAATTTATGGAAACTTTGTGAATCTGAACATGAGGCAATACATGACACAATAAGGGTTAGATTTGATCCAGAAGATTCGCTCAATTATTTTTGGTCCATCATGAAGAATCATTCTACAAATGGTATAATTATTTTGACAATTTTGTATACAAATTTTGCGAAACAATCTAACTTTGCTTTTTTGTAAATATAAATGACTATGAAGTGGTCTACATGCATATTTGGAGACCACATTTTTTATATTTAAAGAAGATCAAATTGTATATAAAAGTGGCCATGGGTTGATTTGTATATACCGAGGGTCCACGTTTTGTATAGTTTACCGTGTCTTTGTATGTATCTTTGTCATGCATTGTATTTATGTATGTATGTTCATTTTCATATTATATCTTTTCCATGTATTATATGTATGTATCTCTTTCTCTCTCTCTCTCTCTCTGAAACTACCTTGAAAATATTATGTCAAACCAAAGTAATAGGCATAATCTACAATCAAAATTATGGTGTTATATGTTATGCTTTGTGGACGTTTGAATTGTTTTACTTCTATTGCTGCCCAATTTGGCTTAGTGCACCTTGGGAACACTTTGGTCTGACTTGTGCAGGAACATTCTTGATGGTTCACAAGTGAAAAAAGGTCTCCCCTAGCATTTACCTAGCCAACTGGAGCTGATGGAGCTGACAATTTGGTCCCACGACGAACGGTTTGAAAGATGCACCATTGAGCAACTTTCAACTGACCAACAATATAAATTTTTGCACCAACTGATATTGGGTTGGAAAATGGAATCTAAGTGGAATCTCCCATAACTGAGCCACGTGCTTGTAGGCCTTCCCAAGATGTTCCTTGTGCACTTCATAGATCTCTGGTATATCTTACGAGGTCTGAGATATGGCTCTCCAAAAATTGCTGCCCAATTTGGCTTAGTGCACCTTGGGAACACTTTGGTCTGACTTGTGTCGGAACATTTTTGATGGTTTTCAAGAAAAAAAGGGTCTCCCCTAGCATTTACCTGCCCAACTGGAGCTGATGGAGCTGACGGTTTGGTCCCATGATGAACGGTTTGAAAGATGCACCATTGAGCAACTTTCAACTGACCAACAATGTAACTTTTTGCACCAACCGAGATCGGGTCAGAAAATGGAATCTGAGTCAAATCTCATGGAACTGAGCCACGAGCTTGTAGGCCTTCCCAATATGGTCCATTTTTACTTCACACATCTCTGATATCTCTCACGAGGTCTGAGATATGGCTCTCCAAAAATCACTGACCAATTTGGCTTAGTGCACCTTGGGAACACTTCCGTCTGACTTAGGTCAGAACATTTTTGATGGTTCATAAGAGAAAAAAGGTCTCCCCTAGTGTTTACTTAGCCAACTAGAGCTAATGGAGCTGATGGTAATAAGATCCATAAGTTTTGGATCCAAGCTTGTTCATTTATGTTTGTAAGAGCACAAGTTTCTCCTAGGTGCAAATGTTGTCACAATGGTCTAAAATTGTAAAAGTTGATAATTTTAAGGAAATAGGGGATATGGTATCCTCTAGGGTCCTAAGTGTCCTAACTAGGGTCCTAGGATGGGTCAAAGAGCATCGATTTGACCAATTTTTTCAAAGAGAAAGAAATGCTCAAAAGTTGCTAGAAACTTTCAAAAGTTGTTCAATGAAGAAATGGACGGTTGTAACCACCCATGCTTAGGTATTTGAGCATGGATTGAATAGTTTGGAAGGTTAATATAGTTATATTTATAGACCACATGTGTGAGCATTCTATATGGATGATTCCCTGAGTTTTACTTACATTTATAGTGTTTTTGTAGCCTTATACGGCTGTATATAGATTGGATTGAACAATCTGACTCCATGGGAGTGTAGAGTTTTGTTTTAGATTTATTTTTCATATTCATTTTTTTTTCATGTTAAGGCATTGTAAAGTTACACTTAGGTTTAGGTGACTATGTCTACAATTTGCATTTGCAGATTTGTAGGAATGAAAATGGCTCTAACCTAAACATCCACAGTTGAAAATGAATGAAACTTTGTGGAATGATAGGTTAGGGTCTATACATAATGTTTTTGTTTTCCTTTTTTTCCTTTCAACTAAACTCCTAATAGGGCTTGGAGTGATGCCCTAGGCTGACTGCTTGGAGTAGGGTAGCCAGGACAGGGCAGTGATTGAATTGAAATAGCACACCCATGATCTTGTATGGACATCTTAGTGGCATGTGTGGAATCCCTAGAGTGTCTCCTTGAAGGATAAAAAGGTTTAAGGATTTGGTATGAAGATTAAAGATCAATTGGATGCATATTTTAGTGACTGGTCTAGAGGCCTAAAAGATAGCCTAGAAACTAGGGCCTGGAAGCAATTAGGGTTGTGGGTGTCTTCAAGATATATAACTTTGGATTCTAGAATGGCTAGATGATAGATTTTAGAATAATATATTCTCCCATAGGGTTGTGTGGAATAATTTGCATATTTTGGTCAAAAATAGTGAAAATAGGCCTAATACAATTAGGCCTAATTAGGCCTATCTTTGAGTAGTGATAATAAAGAGATGGTTATAATGGCCAAAAGTGTTTGAAACACCTATAGATGTAAGGTCCTTTGAACATAGGCTAGAGCCTAAGAGGTGTTTGGTAAGATCCTAAGCAAGGTTTTTGTGTTCTAGAGGGAAATATAGTGAGAAAACAAGGTAAATAGAGGACTACTTGGACTACTTGGAGTTGATTGTGCATTGTTTCTTCATCATCTCAACTATACCTAGGAGACAAGTTGAATTTGGGGTCTAGGAGGCCAATCTTGGTGAAGGAGACATAGGTGTTGCAAACCATTGGATGGTTTAAAGAAGTTGATTAGCAACTTGGAGAAGGGTAAACACTAGAACTCTAGACCCTCTGCATCACACTCGTATCCATGTCTGGTGTTGCTTGGGTTCCCTGCACCAAAGACCCCTATAACTTCCCAGGTGTACCCAAGGAACATTATATAGAGCATGAAAGATACACCTACAAACATAAACTCACTTAAGTCATGGAGTGCATACATATAGAGCATGAAAAATACACCTAAATACAATGTAGCACATCAAGCATTAATTCACTTAAATCATAAAATTGCTTATGTCCTGGAGAAAACATGTAGTACATACATTATGAAGCATAGACATGAATTCACTTAAGTCATTCACGTAGGTCATACACATGAAT
The DNA here is from genome assembly GCA_018584345.1 of Thuja plicata. Classification (NCBI taxonomy): domain Eukaryota; kingdom Viridiplantae; phylum Streptophyta; class Pinopsida; order Cupressales; family Cupressaceae; genus Thuja; species Thuja plicata. The sequence goes on along the minus strand of MU225234.1, from coordinate 2,190,183 downwards.
TTAGGTTATGAGTCATAAACATGAATATACATGAAGTACAAACACAATTAAATTAATTTATCGAAACACACATGCATATACACAAGTCATGTGAAACAAGAATACACTTAAGACATAAACATCCAACCAACAAATTCAAGGATCAAATTTGAATTTTCATATATAACAAAACAAACAATAATAGCGTACATATCAATACATGGTGTACATGCCAAATCCATAATAGAGTTACAAAAAATGACATCAACTATGTCTAGATCGATATATACAATGTACAAATGTCACACACACACACACACACACACACACACACATATATATATATATATATGTATGTATGTATGTATGTATGTATGTATGTATGTAAAATTTGGTCATTCAATGACCACAACTAGATCTATACAATGTCTCAATATATCTATGACTATGGTGGATCATCAAAATTGAGCTTCTTTGCAGGAGCACTTGGGTCACTAAGTCTCTGCACAAGAACAATTCAAATGTTAAGCCATATATATTATCTCAAAATAATATCAAAATAAATAAATCTTGGGTTGTAATTATCTGACAGTGGAATTATTGATTACCTCATCTCTTTCTCCTATGCTTGGGCTGAATGATAAACAAAATGGGCTCCATCATGGGTGAGAGGGACTCCTAGAAAAATAGAGAGGTAGAGGAAGGATGGGAAGTGGTGAAGGGTCCTATAACAGGAAAAATAAATAATACAAATTTATACATGTTATAAACAAGAACTACTAAAAAATAAAAAATGCATGGACTAAAAAGAAAATGCATACCACAACATGATTTGGAACTCCTATGCTCGAGGGAGCCAAAACCATTGATGAATCAGTTTGGAAATTTTCCTATATGGTAAAATAGAAAAGATGTTATAGGAGTGAGAAATACTAGATAATGCAAAAAATGTATACACTAGATAATACAAATTTGCATACTGAAGCCTCAACTGGATCTCTTATGCTTGGACTGAATGATAAATGAAATGGGCTCTGTCATGGGTGAGAGGAACTCCTAGAAAAATGGCAAGGTAGAGGAAGGACGGGCAGTGGTGAAGGGTCCTATAATAGAAAAATAATACAAAATACATGTTATAAACAAAAATTACTATAAAAAAAAAATGCATGGACTAAAAAGAAAATGCATACCGCAGCTAGATCTCCTGTGCTAGGTAAGGGATCCCTAGGAAGTGGAGAAGCGTTCACCTCATCTGAGGTAGCTATGACCAATTCCTGTATGAAAATTCATAGCAAATGACATACTAATAGAGGAACATGATTTCTAAAATATTTTGAAAAAACAAAAATGAAATTGAAAGTAAATATGACAACATGTTACCTCCTCCCTCTCCTAAACATCAGTAGTGTCTAGGGAATTCATTAGTTCAGTGAAAATCAAATGATTCTACATGTACATACAATAAACAAGTCAAGTGCATTCATCAATATAGACTACATTGAAATGTTCATAATACATTTCAACAAATATACTTAAATTGGACTTAATTACCTTTTTTGTTTCAATTTCCCTGATGATTTATTCCTCTTTCCTAATGACCTCGAGCTTGGTGGTGTAGGCTAAAAAAAAAAAAATTAACATAAGAGAAATAATATGATACCACATGGGTTCAATTAAAACTATAAACAAGAGGTGTGCAAAATATGATACCACATAGCTCTGTAAGCCGAAGTTAATGGCAGAAAGGGTGACATCCTCAATCTGAGAAATCTGAGCCCCTAACAAGCACTATAAAACACCAAATAAATATATAAGCAATAGGTTACAATGAAGATTATGATTCACTTGAATTTCACAAATGATTATGCTCCACAACTCTATTATATCACAATTTTATAAACAAATTTTACGAACAATTATTACAATATAAAAAATTTCTCTCCTTTCACACACAAGACTATTCTTTAAAAAATTTGTAGTCATAGTTAGAGAAGGATGGTCCAGATTGTATTTGTGGGGGGTCAGAGGTTAGGACCACTTTTGCAGTAGGTAATAGGATTTTTATACCCTGGCAGTGAGTATGTTTTAGTGTGTTTACCCTTAGCATGGAGGGATTTAGAATGCTTTTAGGTTGAGAGTATGGTGCAGGAGGACCACCTAGCACATGGAGTCTCATGAAGATTGCAGACCCTTGATGTTCTCACTGCACTCTTGGCCCAAAGGGACCCAAGACATCTTGTAGTTCAAGGCTTTAGAATTAGTCTATTATTGAGATCCAATTGTGAGACCTAGTTCCAAGTTTGGGCACTTATAAGCCACTTGGTACACTATGGTCATGGGATATGTACTATGGTCATGGGCTTTAAATCTGCATAAAATCAACTTGGCCAGATTCTCCTATGTCTTAGCCTTCGAATGAAACCAGTTTGGTGAAGATATCTTACCTATAACTCCAGTTATTGTGATTTTTGTCTCTGCAACTTTGGTTTTTATTCATTTCTAAGAGTTTCACATTGTTTTTCAAGTTTGAAGCATTTCCACCATGGGAATTGGATAATATGTGGTGGAAATCTTCTTTGTAATATTCTTTCAAAGATTTTGCAAGTTGTTTTTGTGTTGATGTGAGGAGATGGCCATATGATTGAGCCCTAGGTGTATATCTCAATGTATGCACCAAATCTAAATATACACAGTAGTGTATAACTTCTAGAGAACCAAGCACCAAGGGTCCTAATTGTGGATTTGATGTTGTTCTGTGAATACCTAAGTGTTCCAATTGGTTTCAGAAGGAAACACTTCCATTTTCTAGCACTTGCATCAGAGTAGGTGGTATGGGCAGCGATGAAAATATTTGAGGTGCTTATGAACCTAGGGTGTAGATGGGTTCTTGTCTATGGTGAAGATATAGAATGCTATATGGGGACTATCCTAGTATGATAGTGAAATTCTAGAGAGTAAAGTTTACTGAAATAGCAAGTTGTTATGCCCTGCATCCCCGTCCCTACATTTTGTGTGCAAAATGTTGGGTCCCCCTTTTTTCTTTGGCTTTGCCTTTTGTCGCAGCTTTGCCTTGTCTTTCTTTTCCTTTTTACTTTTTCTCCGGGGTTTTCTTCCCCGGAGTGTGTCATTTCCTTGGTTTGTTTTTCCCCTCTGGGATCCTGGATCCCGGAGGTTGCCTTTTGGTTGGAAGTTTGATTCCAGACTCCGGGATTCTTTGTGATGATGTTCCTAAGTCTTAGGAATATCATCGCAAGGAATCCCCGGGCCCGGAGTCCGGGTGTTTTGCTTAACCTGAAATTTCTGGAGTGCGGAGGATTACTTTTTACCACGGGTATAAAGAGACTCGCCTGTCATTATCACACTTACCAAAATTAAAATCTTCGAAGCACTTAGAGAGAAATAGAATGATTTTCAAAATGATTAGCAGAGCAGTTACAGAGAGATTTGCGATAATCAAAGCTTAACACCTTCTACTATTCTCAGACGTACGCTAGTACTCCATGGTGGTGACCTTGACAGCTTAATGGTTTGAAGTTGTTGCAGAGTTCTCCTGGTAATCTTCCCTTCCTCCGCCTTCTGCATTTTCAGGTTGGTTTCTCTGCTTCCCTCCTCTTCCTTTTGCCTTCATTTTCTGGTTGTTCTTTCGGTTGGCTCATTTCTGTTTTCGTTTGCTTTGTTTGGCTTTCTGGTTTCTGTTGTTTCTTTGGCTTTCTGGTTTTTCCGCTTGCTGGTGGCTTGGCTCTGCCAGAAGGTTGTCCGCCTTCTGTGCAGAATGTAAATAGTTTGTAAATCATTTGTAGATAGCCTGTAAATAGCTTGTTCATGGTGTAAATAGCTGTATATTCTTGTTTCAGCTTTGTCTGGTTTGTTCTGTGGGAGTCGCCCGTGTGTATATTCATGTATATATGTATATTTCTGTAGGTAACCCTTGTATATATCCCTCCTTCCTGTGTAATACCCTTTGGCTCTTTGTATATCCTTCTAGGTGGCTCGAGGAGCTGGTCGAGTCACCCTTGCTGTTGGTTTTTCGTTTCAAATTTGCTTTGAGGCAGAAAACCACCTGTTTGAAACTCGGCTCTTGGCCGGTTTCAAACAGGTAGTTTTCTCTCTCCTCCATCGAGGCTATCAAAACCTTATTTATTTCCCATGCACGCAATTACTTCTGGCCAAGTGGCTTTCCCTTTTCGCATGTTCGAACAATCGACTCTGCCGCCAGTGCCATCCCATCCATTCAATGCTAGCGCACGTGGCACCCATGTGGACCTGCTTCCACTTTCTTCTTTACTAGCAGTCATTTCTCTAGGCTTCGGGTCCCCTTTCTGCCATTCACCCCATATCTTCGTCAAGTGTGACAAAATTTCCCGGACCCGGAGATATAATAAAGAATGCTAAGTTTATGTTTTGCTTTTCGGATACTTGTGCGAAAAATTAACTTTTTAGGAAAAGCAAATAGCGCGGTGGTAAGAACTCCAGACCCTGGAGTTATTTTTTACTTTGATAAATACGTTCTGACAGTCACTTTGTCTCGCAGGTCCAGACTTCACTTTACAACCATGTCTGAAGCATCCGCCTCATCCCCTCCCAGAAGTCCGGAGTTGCCATCCACAACCGAGACCAGGGCAGCGGCAAATTCTAAGATAGAGAAGGCCCTGGCAAAGCTCCCCCTCACCATGAAGTATATGCAGGGTGAGGAGATTGTGGGCTCAAAGATTGAGTCCCAAGTGAAATTTATGACCGACCCCAGTGTCAAAACTTGGGCAGAAATGCAGGCTCTAGTAAAGATAATGCATATACAGTGGCAGGCTGGAGATACCATTGCGACTAACGTTGGAGATTCTAGAATTCTTCAGGAAGCTTGCTTCCCATGCTCCATGCAGTCTCTGGAGCTTATTCTTACTCTGGAGGCCCATTATAACTCTTCCATCTGGGCCGTCATATTAGCACCAGCAGAACCGTCAGGATTCCCCACTCCACTGGTGTCCCTTGACCCAGTTACTTTCCAAGCAGGCCTGGGAATCCCACAATTTGAGAGATCCTCAGTGCTCACGAGGACAGAGGCCTTGAAACAATTCAACCAACTGGAGGACATCGCCCAGGTGTACATGAACACTCACTGGCTAAAGGTCCCAAAGAGGGATCCAAAAAGAATGAAGATAGATATCCCCCGCTCCGAATTCAAGGAAAGCATCCAAATGGGGATGATTGCATTGGCCTGGGTATTTGGGCAGCCCTCCGCCCAGGCATTTGCAAAGTGGATGTATTATTTCCTCCTAGGCATCTCCGCTAAGGGAGAATTCTTTGACTGGGCGACGATTATCTCCAACCACGTCGACTCCCAGTTCCGACAGCTGAATGAGAATAAGAAGTTCTACATGACTTCTTATGTTTTCTGGGCTTTGGCCCAACAGAGGCCCCACTCCAATGGCCTACTTATAGATGGCATTCTCAGACTTGGCCGGGGACAGAAAGCACCGTGGGACCATTTCCCACAGATTTAATGGGAAGCCAGCTTCCCCAGTTACTGCCGGGTAAATGACTCCTTTGTTTACTACCATTTTCTCACACCCACCCGAGATGCCGGGTACCGCCTGTCTAAGGATGCGATGAAATTGGTTAGTAGTTATGGGCACTACTACATCCAGTTCCAGCAGCACACATACATTAGGGTCGCCGACTTCTCTGGGAAACCCTACTTGTTGCCCAAGCATTATGGGGACAAGATCGTGCTGCTGGAATACTGCCGGTAGATGATGGAGCTGCATACCCTCTTGGCCCACAAGAAGGTCCCAAATGTTTCATTCCCAATCTCCTGTGGGAACTACACCTGCAATCTGGCCACCACAAAGGAGGCAGATAATGAGCTTCAAAGTTACAACTTGCAGGAATTTTATCTGGCGCGGAAAAATTTTGATCCGCACGGCCGAATTGCAATGGCACTGCCCCAGGCTACGGACCCCCACTACGCACACATAGAAGACGTCTGGGAAGATTGCCAGGATGATATGGATGTGTGCAACCGGCATTATGACAGAATGACGGCTGGAATGATGCAAGAGCTAAACCTCCAGAGATTCTCGGCGGGCTTTTCGGATGACGCCCCCACTATAGATCCCCAGTACAAAGAGAAGGGGATAGACAAAATGCCCCTGGCACCAATGAATTGGGGTGTCCAGGAGGACCACACAATTGAGGACTTCACTCGGGAGGTGGTTGAGAGAAGGCATGCCTATTTTAAGAAGGCATGCCCCGGGAGTGCTCACCTGGCCTCCCGGCCGGTAACAAAAGCACCACCACCAGTACTAAGGTTGACTCTGGGGGCCAGGACTTTTGCACAAGGTGCAGATAAAGGAAAGGGGATAGAGACAACTCCCCCCGTGCAGCAAGTCCCCATCCAAGAGAAGATTAGGCAATCTGTAGCGGCCTCCCAATAAATGAGGGAGCAATTGATCACAAGGCTTGCCACTCCCCCGCTAATGGCCGAAACAATTCATCCTCCCTCCTCCCCATCCCTGGCAGCCTTAATGGCGAAGGTGACAGGGGTGGATCCTCTGGAGGCAGTAGCAATAGCAGATGCAGGGCCACCTTTGATCACCCGGAGGAAGAGAAAGCACATAAAATAGCCCAAGGCAGAACCAACACCCAGGGCTTCCCTCCCAAAAGAAGTAGAGATCATTTCTTCTAGTTCCCCGGAACTGGAAAAGGAAACAGAACAGGCAGACATCCCAGCCAGTCCCCCTCTAGAAGAGGAGTTTGATATATTTACAGCCGATGAGTTCAGAAATCTGCAAGGGGACGATACACAAGTAGGGACAGAAGTCCCAGAGTAAGAACAAGAGGCTGTGGACCCGGAAGACCAGGAAGAAGAAGCTGCGGGACAACAAGAGCAGCAGACAGAAGAAAAGAGGCCGAAACCGGAGATTATTTTTAGGGCCTCAGAAACAGAAGGTCCGGGAGTGGGCCAACAACTGTTGAATGAACCAAAGGCATCCACTGGGGAACCCAGACCCAGAACTTTGGGACCAACCGTAACCCCAGCCACCTCGTTCCCAAGGCCACCCCTGGGAGCAACCTTCGGGCTGGTAATCACAGCGGCCCAAACTCTGAATCCTATCCTGATCCCACCCCTGCTACCCACAGATGAAGCAAAAGAGGAAGATCAGCATGAAGAAGAGATCCACAAAGAAGCTGATCAGGGTCTAGACACGACAATTGACATCACGGACCAGGCTGAGGAGATAGAAATTGAAGAAGATGTTACAGAAGAAGTTCCAGCAGGGAGGGAAACAGAGGAAATACCTGTTGAAAAGGAGCAGCCACCACCGGACACCGGGAGAGGATCCGAAGAACAAACTCTGGCAGGAAGGCCACCCCTCCCAACTCCATGGTTGGTAGAGAGCAGGAAAAGGAAAGTCCAATCAGCTCCAACAGTCCCTATCTCCCTGGCCAAAATGATGGCTTTGGCTCAAGCCCCGCCAAAAGCAAAGAAGGCCCAGAAAGTTCATACTCTTCGAACTAGGCCGGGCGGAGAAACAATTGCGGTGGTGGCAACACCTCCCCCAGACGTCGATGAAGTGACCGCAGATCCCACGGATTACAATATCGCAGAGGCACCCTTGGGTAAAAGAGGAAAGCAGGGCAAAGTAGACCTGCTAAAAGAAGCGGCACGGGCAGTGGAGGCCCGATAGGAAAAAGAGGCCCAGAGGCTCAAGGCAGAGAAGGAGAAGAGCGCAAAACTTATGGGGTTACTTACAGAGCTGGCCTGACCCCTCAACGCCGCCCCTCCACAGACCTCCACATCAGAGGAGTTACTGCAGAGCGACATAGACTCCCTATGAGTAATGAAGAAGAAGGCCTAGGCAGTAGATGATTGGGTCGCTCTATAAATAGGAAACACCCGGCATTTCCTAGCGGCCACTCTCCCAGATTTATATACGGCCCAGCAGATTATTTTCTAGGCAGAAGCACTGACTGAGCAGTGGGAAAGTGACACCGAGAATTACCAGGCATGGAAGGTAGAGTTTGTAGAACTCCTCACCCTGGGAGAAGATATAATTTCCGAATCTGGAATTATGGATGAGGAATCATTTGATTTTGTAAAGGCTCAGCAGTCCAGACTGGACCTCACATTGGAGGTAACCAAGCAACTGGTAGAGTCTTTACAATAAAAGATAAACACGATGAAGTTTTCTTTTAATTTATACAAGTCATTTGTAATGAAAGCTTTCGGGGTTGATCCCCTTGCTACAAATACTTATACCCCCGAGGAGTCAATTTTGGGGAATTTTGATGAAAGGATGGCATCCCGGTATCAGTCCCCAGAGGGAATGGATGGGGCCCGGATGGAAAACCTAACCAAGATGGTGCTTAAGAGCCATGATGCCGCCAGGATGGCAGATGAATTCAGGAATAATGTTCCGGACTTGGCGGAACAAGTTGAAGTGGCCAGACACAGAAGGGCCAGCCTAAGGAAGATTGATGAAGAAGGCATTTTCTGCATCCTTCAAGCCTTCAATGATAATAAATAGCCTTGAGCATTCCCCGGGAACCGGGGAAATTTGAGCATTCAGCATTCTTTATTATTTCAGGGACGTAAGTTCCCAGATCCCAGAGTTCCAGATCCACAATTTTGTATTCTTTAAAGTGATCTGCGTCCCGGTCCCCGAGGCCGACCGGTCACTTTCAGAGGCGGTTAATAAAGACTGTCAGATGGTAGTTGGATACATCAAGAGGCATTGGCTCGGCAGTTGGTTTCTGACAGGGTGATCTTCCTGAGGCGTCATTTAAAGGTATACCTGGCACGTTGGAGATAGGGCGCCGCATTTCCCATTTATGAGGCATGTAGCCTCGGTCCCCGGGGGACCTACTTTCTTCTTTCTTCTCTCCGGCTCCCTTCTCGAGGCTGATTCTTTCGATGTATATTCTTATCTTCTTCCTCTGACCTGGCAGACCTATTCCATCTCCAGGTCTTTTGTAGGGTGGCGCAGGTAGTACCAGCCCCCAGATATTGTATTTTATTGAAGAGCAGTAAAATAGGGTTAGGGTTAGAAAGAGTTGTATAAATAGGCAAATCGGCCCATTTCCAAGGGTCGGCAAAATTGATGATTTTATTGTCCATAAGAAATAGCAAAAGTAATTTTCTGGTTTCAGTTGCAGAGCTCAATGCTCCATTGTTATGTTCTTGATAGTTAAATGCTCCCTTGGAGCCACCATTGTATCACGCACCAGTGCTTGTTGGACTACATTAATGAAGAAGGAAGGATTCTTGGCAATGAATTTGTTAACGTCTCTGCTTCTGAGTTAATGGTATTTCATGTTTTGATGTTCTGTATGTCCTTCACTCTAATATGTTAAAGTAGATTAATGACCTCTTTATTTCCACTACTGATGAAATGCTAGTTGATGGTTGTGTATTTCTTCAGTATTTAGTGTAGTCTTTCAGAGTGTTGTTGATGTTCCGGACTTTTTAGCATGACTATAGCTAGATAAGTGCTTCTAACCCTGCAGGATCTTTTTTCATTTTATTTCCTAAGTGTGGAATACTCCGGGAAACCCTTACTACTTTGAATCTTTGGGAGGATGAGTTGAAGTAACCAGCTATCCCCCTCGAAAATAGTCACCTCTCCCAACCGAGCCCCGCACCATTGTGACCCGACACCCATGTGCTTGAAGGCACGGAGGATTTATTTCCCCTGGACAACCTTTGCAGGCGGAGTTGGCTGATTTCTTCGGAACCCGGTGACAACTTATGACTGTTGGTGAACCCGGTCAGCAAAACCCCGTCAACACAAGTGAATGTGCTTTGAGCAATATGATAAGGACCTTGTGATAAGTTGAGGGGTTCTTGGGGTGTCTTAGAAGTTATATGTTGGGATTCTTTAGAAGGCCATGGAGGTGTATTGAAGGATTAAGGATATTCACAATCAGTGAACAATCAGAGATTGTATTCATGATTTTGAATAAGAAATAAGAGTAAAAGAATGATGATTGGATGTTTCGAATGATGTTCAAGGTTGATTCAGAAGCCAATAAGTGATTGGTTGGGGTATGAGTCTATGTATGAGTTTAGCAATGGTTGAATTGAGTCCAAGGATGGAGGATGAGAGTTCAAATCAATTTGAGTCATGATGGCTGGACAAGGAAGTGAATTCATTGAGTTGAATTACATTAGAAAAATTTCTTTGACCATAAAGAAAAAGAAAACAAACATACACTAAGTTACCACCATACAAATTATTAAGATATGATATTTTGAAAACAATGTACTATTCTATTTTATGAATATTTATAAAACATTACCTCAGGTGTTTGAGCTACCCATCTACGTCTACGTCTACTAGAAAGAGTACTCCTTGGTGTGCTTGTACCACCAGCTACACCCTATAATGCATATTATTCATGTATCAATTTAGATTCTTCTATACATAAAAATTTATTTACTTTTAATAGATTTAGGTAATTAATTAAAATAACATGTCAAAACACAAATTTAAACAAACCTATGTCAGCTCTATACCATACATCATTGACAAAAGATCATCTGTGAGGGTCATATCCTCAGTAGTGGATGCCAGAAATCTTCTCCCAAAATGTTCACATGAATGGGATTTCAAGCCATTTGCACTCGTTTGACTATCTACCCCATCACATATACTATTACAACTGATGTAGATATGCTCAATGGGTTCGGCTAACTCTGCAAGTGTATCTGATGATAATGGAGCTCGCACGGGATGAGATAATCCTAATGGTGAATCTAATGATGATGGAGCTGGTGTAGGATAGGATGATCCTAATGGTGCATCTCATGAAGATGGAGGTGGCACGGGAACTTATCCATCCTCTCCAACTAACTGAGTGTCATGTTGGATAATGACATCAGTCAATGATGCAGCTGCATGAAGAGTCTATATATCCATAGACTCCTTCACCACTATTGGGACCACAACATGAATGAGGGTTTTTCTTTTAGTATGCCTCCTCTCTTGTGGTTGGGTAATCCTATGTGCCCAAGGTCTATCCTATTCAGAGACTCTCCCTCTACCCTGGAACTCACAAAAGTCAAAGTAATTCGGCTTCTGGCCAAGGATAAACTCACAATATAGCTTCCTCAAAAAATATAAAGGCACCTCATTATTATTACAAGGTGGTTGGTCAAATACCATGTACCACCTATCCCAAAAAGCTGATTTCATCCCCCTATGAGCACACCAATGTATAGGAAACTATTTTGTATTAACCTCTAGGGAATTACTAGTATTAGGATCGGTAAAAAAGGCACATATGTCAAATTTTTCTATGCCTTTTCTTTTCACATACTCATATGATAAACCATTAGCATAATATGTATGACACCTATCCCTCCATGAACCCCATTTTTTCACCTCTTGAGACACCTCATTTGCACTATTGGACATTTTTCTAATGTAGTGGCGAGGGTAGAGTGATGCTGAAGACCAAAAGCCTTCAACCTATTGACTAATATATTAATTTGTTGACTATTTTGGTTAAGTTGTTGCACAACGTCCTCTTGTTTTGCATTTACATGATCTAATGGCACATGTGGAGGGTCTACGGGTGGTGGTGGTTGTGGAGGAGGATAATTTTGATGAGGGTTTTTGGGTGGTGGTGGTGGTGGATGAGGATAATTTTGAGGAGGGTTTACAGGTGGCATGATGAACTATAATTGATTAAATGTTTGAAGATGTTAAGTTGATGATCATGCAAGGCATTAAATTAGTTAATGTATTATATTGTCATTGATGTCAACTTGATATAATCTGTATGGTCATGGAAATACTGCCAAAGACTTCAAAGAACCAATGAATCAAAGGCTATGCTTTCAGTAATGCATATAATTCAAGCATTCACAAAGTGACTATATACATCAACAGAGTGCACACCAACGAGCCCAGTAAAAGAGAAAAGTCACAGTGTTAACTGATGAGAAAATGCACAAAATTACCGACAAGAAAAGTCACAGTGTTGCCCGATGAGCAAAGCACAGTGTATCCTGACGGACAAAATTTAAGTGTTGCCTGACAGAAAAGACAAGGACAAAGATCCTGATGACAACTGAAGTCACACCAACAGAACAGTCAGTTATCACCGATGACTAACTGAAGTGTTGACTGACAGAATAGAGAGTTTAGAAATGACAAAATGCTTAGTTTTCAAGACCTATAAATAGACTTAACTGATACTTATCATTGTTTTAATCGATCAAATAAAGTCGAGGATAAGTAAAGGATTTAAACCTGCTTTGTCTTGTTGGCAAGAATATCTCTTTGAGATAAAACTAGAGTTTTTTTTTAAATCTAATTGGAAAGAATTGTGGATCACACCAAGAATCAAGAAATTAAAGAAACGGTGAATCATGTCTATAAAGAGACAAACCCAATTCATTACGAATTGTGTGGGGTGAAGAGAAAAGAGGAAAGATGCTAAAGAAATTCTAAAGGAGAAGAAAGTCTTCATTCAAACCTGATCAACAAGCTAAGAAAGAGCTAGATTCTACAGACACCAATGAACAGTGAGACAACATCATAGAGAAGAATAGTGTGGAGAAAAGGTATTGAATTGATTATATTGATCAGAGAGGTAATTCACTTACAATAGATCTGAAAATCTGCAATTCAAGTTGTATGTGTGAACAGCTCATTTACTGTTTCATTTTAACCATTGAAGCATCAAGTCTCTTAACCGAGCAGGACTTAAAAGTATTTTGTAATTGAGATACATCCCAAGGAGTATCAAAAAGTTTGATCATAGAAAGTAGCATTGAATATGCCCGATACCTACTGATAGGCCAAGTGAGTGTTTGATCAAGGATGGTAGCATTAGATGCCAGATACTAGGTGACAAACTATCTTTTATATCCTCTAACAAGGTCACACCTAACAATGTGTTTGTAAAATTTAACAGGGTTGGCTCTTAACTGAGCTCACTTTAGAAGAGTGAAAATTTGGGGTACCGGTCCCAGTGGTTTTTCCCTTAACAGGGTTTCCACATTATAAGTCCATGTGTTATGTGTTTATGTTTCATTACTTTACTGTTTTACATTTCACATATGTAATTCTGGATTTATCGGTATACTCTAGCTATTTACTATGTTTCCATAAATGAAATACTGCTTATCAGTAATCATATAGAAGAGAGATCTACAAAGCATTCTAACAAGTAGTAATCTGTTATAAGTATTTCAAGGAATTCATCTTGTAGGACTGAGTATAACTGAAAGCTAAAAAGTGGTAATAAGTTATAAGGGTTGATTTAAGGATTAATTTTTGAGGCCACTGATTCAACCCCCCCCCCCCCGCCTCTCCCTCTTAGNCACCCCCCCCCCCCCCGCCTCTCCCTCTTAGTTATTACTAATAATTGGTATCAGAGCTTGAGTGCTTCAAAAGGAAGGTTTCAAGACCTAAGCTAAAGATCACAAGATGAACAGATGAGATGTGCCCAAGTTGAACAAAGAAAACTTTGCTTCATGGAAAAGTAGAATAAGACTCCACTTATCAGGTGTTGGAAATGATGTTACTCAATACTGAATATGTGTTTCCCATAGGAGCACCCATAGTTGAACAAATGAGAGAGAAGCATGAGCACAACTACATGATGATAGAGCTTGTTTCCTCACTCTCCGATGCTAAATTTGAAGATGTCAAAACCTGCAAGACTGCAAAGCAGATGTGGGATAAATTGATGCTCATACATGGTGGTGACAAAAATGTTTTGAGAGCCAAGGAAGAAATCCTTAGAGGAAATTTTGATGATCTCAAAATGAAAGAAGGTGAAAACATCACATAGTACAGCACAAGAATCAAAGAGGTAGTCAATGCTATCTGAGGGGTTGGATGTGTACTAGAAGAAGATATAGTGGTAAGTAAAATTCTAAGAACCTTACTACCTACTTATGCTATTAGAGTATCTTCCATTCAAGAAATGAGAGCAGTAGAAAATAGCAATATTAATCTAGACTGTTTGATTGTAAGACTGATTTCATTTGATATGAATAATTGTGATAATAGTGTCTTACCAAACATAGAGTCTGCAATCAAATATTATTTAAGAATAAGTAAATCAAGTCATAAGCACACTATGAGAAAAGATAGTGATCGTGAAATTGAAGAAGAAGATCTTGATGAAATTGAAGCACTTACGGCTAGGAGAATGCAGAGAGGCAAAGGTAAATACAAAGGTAAATTGCAACTTGTTTTTTTTAATTGTAAAGAGATTGGACACTTTGTTGCAAGATGTCCTAACAGAAGTAAAGATGACAGAATTAATGACAGGTCATTTGAAAAAAAGTATGATAGGGGTGATTACAAAAGAAACTGACAATCAGAAAGAAGAGATACCCAAGACTACAAGGACAAAGGAAAGAAGGCTAGTTACCTAGCTAAATGCAAAGATGATGATACTGACACTGAATCTTATAAATACATTGAGATGGTATTTTTGGCAGTAAAAGATGATTCAAATGATGATTAAGAAAGGTATGTAGAAACTGCACTCATATCTAAAGTTGGTAAAAATGATGTTTGGATCATAGATAGTGGCTGCACTCACCATATGACCAGTGACAAGAAAAAGTTTGAGACTTTTGAATACTACAATGGTGGTTCAGTAAGAATGGGTAATGATGCACCTTGTCCAGATGAAGGTAGAGGAACTATAATGTTGAATAGCTTGATAAAATGTGAAAATTATTATTGGGTAAAAGGATTGAATTATAATCTATTAAGTGTTTCTCAATTGAATAATTTAAGTCACAGAGTAGCATTTGAAAATAAGAAGGCAAAGATCTTCAATGAATCAGGAAATTTGATTGGTACTGGTGAGCAGACAAAAGGTAACTTATTCTATCTGAATGATACTAACACCACTTGCTTAATGGCTAGAAATGAAGACATATGGTTGTGGCACAAAAGATTGTGTCATGTGAACTTTGAAAACATGATAAAGATAAGCAAAAAGAGAAATGTAAGAGGTTTACTGACGATGGTTAAGCCCAACAATATCATTTGTAAGAATTATCAAAAATGTAAGATGACAAAGTCCAGTTTCAAAAGAAAAACCCATACATCTGATGTCATTCTAGAATTAGTCCATACTGATTTATGTGGACCCATGAGGACAAAGATTTATTATGGTGATAGATATTTTATTCTCTTTGTTGATGATTACTCTAGAATGATGGCAGTCATGTTTCTAAAAGATAAATCTGAAGCATTTAAGATGTTTAAATGGTACAAAGCAATGGTAGAGAAATAAAGTGGTAAAGAATTGAAATGCTTAAGATCAAATAGAGGAGGGGAATTTATTTCAAATGAATTCACTAACTTTTGTGATGAGCATGGAATCAAAAGACATGTCTCTACACTGAGAACACCGCAACAAAATGGAATTGATGAAAGAAGGAACAGGTCCATAGTTGATTGTGCAAGGACACTGATGATAGAAAAAGGCCTCACCCAAGTCTTCTAGAGGGAAGCTATCAGTACTGTTGTTTACACATTGAACAGAGTACAATTGAAGAAAGACACCAAGAAGACACCTTATGAGCTATGGTATGGTTACACACCCAGTGTAAGTTACTTCAAAAAATTTGGTAGTCAATGTTATATCTTAAAAGATGTTAGAAATGGAAAAATTGACTCTAAGAGTGATGAAGGAATCTTTCTAGGGTATTCCACCAAGAGCAAGGCCTATAAATGTCTCAATAAAGCCTCTAAAAAAATTGTTGAAAGTGCAAATGTAAAGATAGATGAATTTTTAGAGAAGAATGAAAAGGAAAGCACAAAAGAACCAAAGAACTGCAACAGGTTTGTTTACAATGAAGAACCTGACACTCTACCTGACCAACAATGTAGAGCTCCTGAGCAACACATCATTGCACTCGAGCATCAGGCTGCAAATAAAGATGATCAGGATATTGCTCAAGAAGATGCACAAAGTGATGGAGAACAAAATGAAGGAAAAAATGATGATAAAGATGATAGACAAAGAGCTAAACATGTACTTGCCAGATATGTCAGAAGGAACCATCCATAGAACTAGATCATTGGAGACAAGAAGGCTAGTATGAGAACCAGAAGTAAGTCTCTAAATACAAGATGTCTTATTTATGATTATGAGCCAAAATCTGTCAATGTTGCACTTGATAATAATGAATGGATTAGTGCTATGAATGAAGAGATTGACTAGAGAGAGAAAAACAAGACATGGACACTTTTACTGAGACCAGATGATAAGAATGTCATTGGTACAAAATGGATATTTAGGAATAAACTAAATGAGAATGGAGAAGTCACCAGAAATAAAGAAAGACTAGTATGCAAGGGGCATGCACAAGAAGAAGGGATTGAATATGGAGATACCTTTGCACCCATTGCTAGGCTAGAAGGAGTAAGAATATTACTTTCTTATGTTGCATGTAAAGGATTCAAGGTATATCAAATGGATGTCAAGTCTGCATTCCTAAATGGAATACTTGAAGAAGAGGTATACATTGAACAACTAGAAGGGTTTTTTGATCCAGACAAGAGGGACATGGTATGTAGACTACACAATGCCTTGTATGGATTGAAAAAAGAACCCCAAGCCTGGTATGAAAGACTTCATTCCTATCTTATAAGTATTGGATTTGTAAGGACTAGTGAAAATAGTAATCTTTATTTGAAGGAAGATACTGATGCTAACATTTTGATTGCTGAGATATTTGTTGATGACATCATATTTGGAGGCAATGATATGCTATGCAAATCATTTGAAAATGAAATGAGAAAAGATTTTGAGATGTCTATGTTTGGAGAGATCAAGTTCTTTCTTGGTCTATAGATCATGCAACAAGATGAAGGTATTTTCATTATGCAATCTAAATACATCAAGGAAGTGCTAAAAATATTCAAGATGGAAGAGTCCAAACCAGTTGGAACACCGATAGAAACTCGATGTAAGCTAACAAAGGAAGACAAGTCATCAGAGGTAAATCAGAATTTGTACAGATCAATGATTGGAAAACTCATGTATGTTGTGCATACTAGACCAGATATTGCACATGCAGTAGGAATAGTTACTAGATTTTCTGCTAATCCTAGGGAATCACATATGACTGCTATGAAAAGAATCCTAAGATATCTGAAGAATACCAAGGAATATGGCTTATGGTATAGAAGAGAAGTCAAATTTGAACTATTGATGACCAGAAGAGCACAACTAGAGGAGCATTCTTTATGGATGAAAGACTTGTCACATGGATCAGCAAGAAGTAAGGATGCATCTCTCAGTCTATTGTAGAAGTAGAGTATGTTGTTTCTGCTGCAAACTGCTCAAATATTGCATGGATTGAACAATTACTGGAAGGTATGCATATGAAAATTCTTGAACTAGTAATTATCTATTGTGATAATACCGGTACAATAAACATTTCCAAGAATCCATTCATGCATGCTAAAACAAAGCATATTTCCATCAAGTATCATTATTTGAGAGAACAAGTTCAAGCAAAGGAGGTGATACTTGAGTATGTACAATCTAAAGAACAATTGGCTGATATCTTCACCAAGTCATTGCCCAAGGATGCATTTGAATACTTGAGAAAGAGACTAGGGGTCAGACCCTTGTCTATTGGTCAGTAAAATGACTAGAAGGCTACATCATCCTACATATTATCAGAATATCATTAATGTTGATGCAAGCATAGAGATGGACTTCAAAGATAAATCTATACACAACAAGGTATTTATCTACTCCAAGAACCAGATTTATTGTATTGCCGATGGATAGGGAAATTCAAGGAGTATATTATAGATAGAAAGGATTTGTTTGGCATTACTTTCAAAAATATTTATTTGGCATTGTTGTCAAAGGGAGAGATTATATCCATTATCATCTCAGGGAGAGATATTATCATCTTAGGGAGAGATTATATCCATTATCATCTCAAGGAGATATATTATCACTTCAGGAAGAGATTATATCCATGGGAGAAATTATACATCAAGGAGAATTATCCAGAAGGAGAGATGTAACAAGAAAGGGAAAGGAAAGTACATACAAAGAGAGAGATTTGCTGACAAGAGAAATCAAAAGAAAAGAGAACGGTCAAAGGAAGAAAGTTTGACATAGAAGGAGAACACATCACATTAGAGAAAGAAAGATTCTACATCTATCTAGTGAAGGGATTGAAGACAGAAAGAAAGCTGCAAGAATCAAATCTAAGTTATACGAACTTATCGAGGACCAGATATTTGTATTGGTTATAATATAAAAGATTGGTAGTTTGATGAACTTCAAATTTTATATTTCATATTGTATTAGTATTAATATAGTGTGATAATGTAGTATGTTTCCATCAATGCCAAAGGGAGAGATTGATGAACTATAACTGATTGAATGTTTGAAGATGTTAAGTTGATGATCATGCAAGGCATTAAATCAGTTAATGTATTATATTTTTATTGATGTCAACTTGATATAATCTATATGGTCATGGACATACTGCCAAAGACTTCAAAGAATCGATGAATCAAAGGCTATGTTTTCAGTAATCGATATAAGTCAAGTATTCACAAAAGTGACTGTATACACCGACGGAGTGCACACCGATGGACATAGTAAAAGAGCAAAGTCATAGTGTTACCCAATGAGAAAATGCATAGCATTACCGACAAGAAAAGTCACAATGTTGCCCGACGAGAAAAGTACACTGTAACCCGATGGACAAAATTTTAGTGTTTCCTGACGAAAAAGACAAGGACGGAGATCCTAATGACAACTGAAGTCACACCAATGGAACAGTCAGTTATCACCGATGAATAACTGAAGTGTTGACTGACAGAACAAAGAGTTCAAAAATGACAAAATGCTTAGATATCAAGAGCTATAAATAGACTTAACTGATACTTATCATTGTTTTAATCGATCAGATAAAGCCGAGGATAAGTAAAGGATTTAAATCTTCTTTGTCCAGTTGGCAAGAAGATCTCTTTGAGATAAAACTGGAGTTTTCTTTAAATCTAATTGGCGAGAATTGCAGATCACACCAAGAACCAAGAAAGCCAAGAAAAAATGAATCATGTTTATAAAGAGACAAACCCAATTCATTAAGAATTGTGTGGGGTGAAGAGAAAAGAGGAAAGATGCTAAATAAATTTTGAAGGAGAAGAAAGTCCTTATTCAGACCTGATCAACAAGCTAAGAAAGAGCTAGATTCTACAGACACCGACGAACAGTGAGACAACATCACAGAGAAGAACAGTGTGGAGAAAAGGTATTGAATTGATTATATTGATCAAAGAGGTAATGCACTTACAATAGATCTAAAAATTTGCAATTCAAGTGGTATGTGTGAAAAGATCATTTAATGTTTCAGTTTAACCATTGAAGCATCAAGTCTCTTAACCGAGCAGGACTTAAAAGTCTTTTGTAATTGAGATACATCCCAAGGAGTATCAAAAAGTTTGATCATAGAAAGTAGAATTGGATATGCCTGATACCTATTGACAGGCCAAGTGAGTGTTTGATCAAGGATGGTAGCATTAGATGCCAAATACTAGGTGACAAACTATCTTTTAAATCCTCTAACAAGGTCACACCTAACAGTGTGTTTGTAACCTTTAATAGGGTTGGCTCTTAACCGAGCTCAATTCAGAAGAGTGAAATTTTTGGGTATCGGTCCCAGTGGTTTTTCCCTTAACATGGTTTCCACATTAAAAATCCATGTGTTATGTGTTTATATTTCATTACTTTACTATTTTACATTTCACATATGCAATTCTGGATTTATCGGTATACTCTAGCTATTTACTGTGTTTCGATAAATGAAATATTGCTTATCGGTAATCATACTAAAGATAGATCTAAAAATTATTCTGATAAGTAGTAATCTGTTATAAGTATTTCAAGGCATTCATCTTGTAGGACTGAGTATAACTAAAATATTAAAAGTGGTAATAAGTTTTAAGGGTTGATTTAAGGATTAATTTTTGAGGCCACTGATTCACACCGCCCCCCTCCCCACCCCCTCTCAGTTATTACTAACATGGTGATGATGGTGGACGATGAGAATTTTGAGGAGGGTTTACGGGTGGTGATGGTGGTGGATGAGAAGGGTTTACAGGGGTGGTCTTTCATTTCTTTTTGCTCTTCTTGAATTTTTTGACAAATCTGATATAAAATTAATAAAACAAAACAAAAAATCAATATCATAACCTAATTTGACAAAAAAAAACAACAAAACAACAAAAACAATAATACATACCTTTCTTATGGGGTGCCATTGCTTGAAAATGTGCAAATTGTTGAAGATATCTTGTTTTCTTCAAAGCTTGATCGGGTTCTTAGGCATTTTTGCCCTCCTCCACTCTGTTGCTCTTCGGTTTAGGCATTAGAAATAGCCTAAGAAGCTGGCTTTGAAAAATATTATATGTTTCTAGAAATAGCCTAAGCCGCGGCCTTTGAAAAATATTATATGTTTCTAATAACTAGATTGGGTTATTAGAAACATCTTAGAACCCAATCGCATTATTACAAAATATAATATGTCTACTAACCCAATAGGGTTATTAGAAACATCTCAAAACTTGATTGGGTTCTAAGAAAGGTAAATTTTTTTAATAATATTTTCTAGGCTTGGTTACCAAGCCTAGTACAATTTCAAAATTTCAATAATCCGATCGAGTTATATGAAATTTGTATTTTTTTAAAACATGTGTCCACTTTTTTGGTCCACAACTTGGTGCACACACCCAAACATAAAACATGAAGGAAAACTTGTCTTCCCCACATGCTACTGAGTGTTTCTGATTACTTTCCTTTGAAGTTATTTGACCTATGTACTTCCTCCTTACTCTCTATGTGCTTCCTTCACATTTCCTACTTCTTCTTCATGTGCTCTTTACCTCACTTGTGCATTGTCCTCCTTCTGGTCGCCTCCTCTATTTATTGACGACCAACCAACCAAAATTCTAGAAAGACTCCCAAAAGTAAATATCTAAGAATTTTCTAGAATGTCGGTGGTTTGATGAAGGCTTGAGACTTTGTCATAAATGCAGACAGCTGGGTTAGTGGTAAATAAAAAATAATATTCCGGCAATACATTTAAATTTTTTCCTTTCTATGCCAGCTAGTTATGGGAGAAAAGAGGGATGTGACATCCTTCCCCCCTTAAGAATTTCATCATCCATGATGAATCGATTAAAATTTTGCAATTATATCCAAGAAAAAATTAAGGAATTTACATTGACATGGTTAATAGTTCTAGTTCGATTGTTCATGTTAATGCATGTACCCACATTCAAATATTATCATAAAATCATCAAGATTAAAATTTACTTATAACATGCTATAATCAATTTTAAAACTCCACACACACCATGTGTTTACCATTTGAGATAGAGTTAGAAATAAAATTAAAAAATCATTAATCTATAGAAAGTATAAAAATCAAATACTACGTGGTGTGTGAAAACCAAGATTTTTTTGATCCCACCCTTACCAAGAAGCTAAGCTTCTCTACCCAAAACACACCCCCACCTTCAATACTGCCAATTCCATCAAACCACTAGAGTTTTTATCAGTAGGTTAGTTCATAATTTGAAATCAAAATAAAATACATCCTTTGCAATAATTATCATTTAATCATCCATAATTCCTCATATGTTTCACATTAATTCATTTCATCATCATACGTTGTTATATAATTCAAGACAACATCAAAATATTAGATCATATAATTTACATTAAATTGTAATACCATTTTGTGACATTATTTATTCTCAACAACATCAAAGCAATGTAAATCACATGAAAACCTATTTACGTCCACAATATCCATAATATCGTCTAATACATCTAATATAACCACAAAGCATAATGACTTTGGTCACAAGTATCCAACCAAGTCAACAAAGTACATACTTTTGTAAATAGTCCTAGATAAACAGTGTCTATGGAATTGGTTATGACGGCCTGATATCTTACGAAAACACATAATAGTAGCAATGTCTAAGCATATAACATGAGTAACTGAAAAATAAGAACATATATAAGTCTAATCAAAAAGTTGCAGAGAACATCTATGCATGTCTTTTGCATCCTCCCAACTAGCACTGCCAACATAGAATTGGTTCCATTGAACCTTATACTAAAAAAAATATTTGTTGCATGCCCTGATGGTACACTGATCAAAAAGGTGCGTAGGCTCCACTAGCACCACCCCCGGATCCTGAACCTACAATGCATGCTAATCTAATATATGAGATGCATCAGGATGATAGGGTTTCAATAAGGAAATGTTAAACACAGTATGGATTCAGGCTAGAGCGGGTGGTAAAGCAATTCTGTAAGAAACAGGTTTGATAACCTCCAAAACATCAAATGGACCCACATATCTTGGTGCAAGCTTTGATGAATTTCCAAAAGAAATAGAGCTCTTATGTGGTATCACATGCAAGAACACTTTGTCCCCTTTTTGGAACTATTTGAATGTACGGCTCCTATCTGCATAACTCTTCTGATGATCTGATGCTTCTTTCAATCGAGCATGATTCAAAGTCATTTGTTCCTCCATCTCTCTCAACAATTCAGGACCAATAATGATCTTGTCTTCTACTCTATCCCAAGTAATAGGAGTGTGACACTTCCACCCATAAAGTCCTCAAATGGTGTCAGTCCCAATGAAGCATGGTAAGAGTTATTATAGGAAAACTCTACCAATGGAAGATATTCTTCCCACTTTTATTGTTGAGCCATGTAATACATCCAAAGTAAATCCTCAACAACCTAATTTACCCTCTCAGTTTTCCTCTTAGTCTGAGGATGATAGGTTGTTCTTAAATTCAATCGTGTACCCAAGGAAGCATTCAAGGTTTTCCAAAACCTTGATGTCATCCTAGTTTCTCTATCAAATATAATGGTCTCTGGTACACTGTGCAATCTAAAAATATCCTGCACAAACTTCTTGGCCAAAGCCAAGGATCCTTCTCTCAAACTCACTGGAATAAAATGAGCTACCTTGGTTAGTTTTTCAACTACTACCAAGATTACATCATGCTTGTGTCATCTCATGGGTAAACCTTGGATAAAATCCATACTTATGAATTTCCATTTGTACTCTAGAATATCATGTGGGTAATAAATTTTTACTGTGTGAAAATGCTTAGCGTTAACTTGTTGGCATTCTAAACACTGGGATACATAAGCTATCACATCACAC
The DNA here is from genome assembly GCA_018584345.1 of Thuja plicata. NCBI lineage: Eukaryota > Viridiplantae > Streptophyta > Pinopsida > Cupressales > Cupressaceae > Thuja > Thuja plicata. Next base: position 2,166,989 of record MU225234.1, on the reverse strand, counting down.
TTAAGACCTGGACAAAAGTATAGTGGCCTCAAATTAGTGATCATCTTGTTTACCCCTAGATTTCCTACAAATGGAGTGCAATTCATCTCCTCAAGTACTATCTTCCTCAACCCTCCTCAATTGGGAATGTACATCATGTTCTGGTATCTCTTAATACCGTCATCCTCAAAAGTGTATCCATCAAAATTGTGATTCGATAGATCAATGTGCAAGGCTGATTTGACCATCTCATAATGATCATCTCTTGGAAGATTTTGTAACACATGCTCTCTCAAGTGTGTCCTAAAAGTAGAGATAGTATAAATGTGTCCTCTCCTACTAATAGCATCTGCCACTCTATTCTCATTTCCCTTAATGTACTGAATGGCAAAGTCATACTCACTCAGAAACTCCAACCAACATCTTTGTCTCGCATTGAGATTAGGATATGTGAAGATATACCTAAGTCCCATGTGATCCATTTTCAACTCAAATGGCTTACCCAAAAGGTAATGCCTCCACATTACTAATGCATGTAGAATTGCTACCAATTCCAAGTCATGAGGTGCATAGTTAACCTCATATTATTTCAGCTTTCATGACTCATAAGCCACTACTCTACCATCCTGCATGAGTACACCTCCAAGACCTTTTCCTAAAGCATCTATAATCATTATGAATTTCCCATTCAGGTCGGGTATAATCAAAATAGGAGAAGATGTGAGTTTATGTTTCAACAACTAGAAATCTTGCTAACATGTATCAATCCACTCATATATTTTCCCTTTCCTCTGAAGGGATGTAATAGGTGTTGTAATCTTGGAGAATCCTTCCAAAAACTTCCTATAATAACCTATGAGTCCTATGAAGCTTCTAACTTCACTCACATTCTTTGGAGCTGACCACTCAATAATGGCTTTAATCTTTGCAGGGTCTACTGCAATACCATCTGTAGAGATGATGTGACCCAAATAATGAATCTCCTTCTGATAGAAAGAACACTTAGATAGCTTCCCATAAATATTCTTATCTCTCAGTCATTGTAAGACTATTCATAAGTGCTCCTCATGCTCCTCCATTTTCTTTGAGTAGATAAAAATATCATCAATGAATATCTCTACAAAATTATTTAAGCAATCTCTGAACACACTGTTCATCAAGTTCATAAATACTACTGGTGCATTAGTCAAACCAAAAGGTAAGGTGAAAAATCTATAATGTCCATACCTTGTCCTGAAAGAGGTTTTGGATATATCTTCTTCTTTGATTTGGAGTTGATGATATAAGGATTAGAAGTCAATCTTAGAGAAAATAGTTTCTCCCTTCATTTGATCGAATAGTTCATCTATTTGTGGAAGAGGATATCTTTTTTTGATGGTTACCTTATTAAGCATTCTATAATCTATGCATAATCGTAAGGTACCATCTTTCTTCTTTACGAAGATCACTGGAGCTCCCCATGGTGACACACTAGGGCATATGAACCCTTTATCCAAGAGTTTGATTAACTCAACCTTTAGCTCATACATCTTAGTGGTGGTCATACGATAAGGAGCCTTGGATTGAGGCTCAGTTCTAGGCATTACATCAATAGAGAAGTCAAATTCCCTCTTAGGAAGTAACTCAAGTAATTCTTCTGGGAATACATCCTAGAATTCCTGTAAGATAGGAGGATCTTTTAAGCTAGGAGGAGTGTCAAGGTCTTTGATGTAAGCCACATACATCATGCACCCCTTCCTCTTTTTCTTCTTCAATTGCATGGTATAAATTTGCCTAAGCTCAAAGGGTCTTTTCTAACCCAAAAGTATTGCAGGTTTACCTAAATCATCAAGACATTCAACTAACTTGTCCTTACAATTTACTAATGCCTTATGTTTAGTCAACCAATTGATGCCCAAAATGACATCATAGGAACCCAAAGGGGCTACATAAATATTTAATTGTGTTTGAAAGTTTGTAAGTTCTATATCACTGCAAGCCAAACATTGCTCAACCCTACGCTCTGCCCTATTTCCATATTATACCATCCATGGTTTAGACAAATATCCAAGTCTAACTGATAAAAAAGAAACAACTCTAGGATCTATGAAACATTTTGTAGCCCTAGTATCAATCAAAATAGAAACATTTTGGCCAAAAATATTACCATCCAACTAGATTGGAGTAGCCTGAAAGTCAACTTGCCTATGGTCAACAACTGCATGAATCTGATGTTGAGTTTGGGGACCTTTCCCACCTCTTTGAACTATACACTAAGGGCATGTGCTGGCATAATGGTCTCCTCCACAAGTAAAGAAACCACCCACTGGTCCTTTCCTACCCTCAGGCATATTCCTCTTGTTGTCATTTCAGTTATTCCCATTTCTTCCATTACCTCAGTTCTGATACTGAGCACCATTATTGTTGTTGGTGTCCCTACCTACATTTCCTCAACCTTTATCTCTCATATTTTGAACCTGCTATCATCCAAAATCCTTAGGTCAATTATCCTAAAAAAATTTCTTAAATCCCTGAGACGCATTAGTCTTCTGATTACCGCTTACTGTAGACACCTGATGTAGTTTTTTTTCTTGCCTCAATGCCTTCCCAAAAGCAAAGTCCATAGTCTCAGGCTCATGCATGTCATCCTCATATCATATCTCTAGATATAGTCCAAGAATAAATTTGTGGGTTCTAAACCGCTCATCCTATTGGTATTGAGGTACATACTTAACCAAGTGGTAGAACCTCTCATGATAGTGAGTAACAGTCAAAACTCCCTGAATCAGGTTCTGGAAGTCATCTACTTTTTGATCATAGTATAAATATGGTAACCATCTCTTACAGAATAGTACTAGAAAATCCTCCCAAGATATCTCACCAAGTTGTATCCTCTTCTTCCATCTCATTGTTCCACCAAGTACCAACTTCACCAATCAGCTGAAAGGCACCCCACATGGCTCTAGATTCACCAAAAATATTGTGAATGTGAAAGTAATTTTCCATGGATACAATACATGCTTTATCCTCATCACTAATGTCTTACCATTGAAGGTAGGAGGTACAACCTTCTTGAGGTCCTTGCTCAGTTCCTCTGCTATTCTTTCCCTATTATTTGGCACTATTGCAGCCCTAAGATCATCATTATGTTTCAACTTCTCTTCATTCATCTTAACCTCCTCTTCCTTCCTCTGTGCTTCCAACCTCAGGTCTTCCTCCTGCTTACGCTGAGCTTCAAGCCTCAAATCTTCCTCTTGTTTCCATTGAGCTTCTACCCTTAGATCTTCTTCCCTCTTCCTCTTTCCTCATCACTCTGTCTACCTCTCAAATCCTACTCAAGATGATCCATACGATCACCCTGCTTCTGTAAGAGAGCCAAGATCTGATCCAAACTCTAGTTAGATTCACCTTTTAGATCATTTCTAGAACTAGATCATTTAGTGTACCTAGTATCCATGGTGTCAAATTAACTCATGGACCAATCATAAGTACAAAAATTAGCAACAGTAGACCAAAGTTCCTAGTGTTTAAACATGGCTCTGATACCACATGTAAAGACTGAAAAGAACAACCAAAGCCACATAAGCATAAAAAGATAAATATTCTCTTTCGTCGATTCAATAGTCATGGAGGGTCAATCGCTATGGACTGGTCAATAGGAAAAACTCAAGATATACAAATTAAATACACATATTATATAACTTACATATAATCATTTTGATCATAAATCCAAAAGAAAGTACATAAGGAATAATCGACCATACTATCAATCATACAACATTTTCCATTATTAATGAAATTATAATTATTCAATATTTTAGGATGTCGACTAACTCGTTGTGTACCTTACATCATAAATGGTTTATAAATACAAAACATCATGTATAAGAACCTGAGGTCATATGAATCAATATCATGAATGCCATCAGACAACTATCCATCTACATGCTCCAGTCTCCTAAGCCATCAGACACCTGTCCATATGAAAATCTTGAGATGAGAGTGTGGTTCAGGGGCTTAATCCACCCAACCATGCAATGGTTAGCTCCCCCAGAGATCATCCTAAAATGAAAAGCGCACCGACCCTACCCAAGAAGTCTAGCTACTCGCCACTGATGGATCAGAAGGAATCTGGTATTTGTGAAACTAACTACTTTCAACATATGTCTAAGTAGAACTAATCATAGATTACAGGAAGATGAAACATAACCATACACATTTAAGAAAATATGTGCTACATAGCTTTGGCCAAAGAATTTGAGTGCCAAATTTCTACTGGTAGGTAATGAACAATATAATTACCCTTTCTTGGTATTCTGCATACTACACCCTTTCATCAATAATTTCATATTCACTTAATTTCATAATTTCAGACACCACAACAAGTGTTTTGCATAAAGAGTGGAATCTAATCTTACATACAAAGATTTACTTACAAAAAAACAAATAAATAAAACTATAATAGGTTCCCATTCTGGCTGATTTTCTAACAACATTGTACTTGACACACACAAGTATAAATATCCATTCCAATACGTACATGAAACTTACTTAAAAAGAAACTGAAATGTACATAAGAATAAGAACTTGAACATGTTTCCCTTCATGGCATTATGGATTGTCCTATGGTCATTAAGACCTCTCTATTTGTCACTTGTGACTGTAATGTTTCTTCTTAGGTGCATATATCTTGTGCAACATTGTTACCCATCATGTGTGTTACTACCATTGTTATGCTCTTAATGTTTTCTACATAGACTGTTATGCCTTCCATTGTGACTGTCTCTTTTCTTGGAAACAAAGGCAACAAAGGAAGTGTAAAGTAGTCATAGAAACATATATAACCTACCGAGACCATACTTATTATGCACAACTATTAGAAATTAATCTTTACTTGCATTATGTAAGTAGGAGATTCCTATGAAATCCCTACACCTATTTTTTCCTCTTGTGAGGATAATTCATTTTTATGTATCTTTTATTATCCCTTGGTTGTATTATTTAATTGGGATAAACCAAGGTATCCCTTAGATTCCTCCTTAAGAGGAAAT
>MU225234.1:2142034-2156715 GCA_018584345.1 Thuja plicata | reverse complement strand
AGATTCCTCCTTAAGAGGAAATAACACAAGTGGCACACACTTTATGAAATGTGGCATACATAGATATGGGAGTTACCATGAAACTCCTTTCACACATCTCTATTAAAGAGATGTCTCTTCTTCTCTCTTAGACTAATGAGGTTTTCTTCCTCTTCTCAATTATTGTATGAGCAATTCACTCTCTCTCTCTCTCTCTCCTCTTCTTAGGCTTTTCATGCCTCATTCATAATGTCACAAGGGGTTTTCTTTGCTTTCCCCTTTCAAAATATTGTCTTCTTGTGTTGGATCTTGGAGCTTTCTCTCTCCTTGTTTATGGTAATACTTTTTCATGCATTCACTTGCTTAGATTCTTTCCTGGTATTGCTTTTTTACTTATTCCTTTCCATTATTTAACAACAACATTTCCACTGTGTTATTGATTACTAGTTATCACACTTGACTCTTCTCTTGAACAAATTGTCATTGAGAACTTGTGTTTTTATGAAAGATCCCCCAACCAGACTTGTGTTGAATTTTTTTCTTTGACGAGCATATGATGAAGTCTAATTTTTTTATTTTTGGTTTTTGCTATATTTTTTGTTTTTTTTCCTTTTTCTGATTTTTTATAATTTTTTCTGAATATGATATTTGCAATTACAATGCTTGATGAAAATAAATGCTTGAAATAAATTAACAGTAACAAACAGTTCTGAAGGAAGATCAATTTTTTATTTTTATTGTCAATCAAATAATTTCTAGAGACCATACCATGGCAATGGTTAGGAAAAGAACAGCAACAAATATGTATTTGAATTTATCATGCATAGTCTGGTATAAAATTGGTACTCTTTAACCAGCTGCTGCCACCCAATTAGTTCCACTAATTTTATCAGATCTTCTACTAATAGATGCTCATGCACATCTGGAAGAGTTTGTGAGTTGTTGTAACTATACAACCTGATATAAACTCTCAAGAAATGACTAATATGCACCACAAACCCCCAATCTGCAACTGTTGTAGCTAATTTGACAAAAAACCAGACTGATGCAATGTGATGCTCCTCCAAATTTGATGTCATCCCTTCTTGGGAGTGTACAGATAGGCTACAAAAATTAAGAGATGTTTTCAATTGCTTCTAAAATCATCAATCTGCATTTGACACCATCCTCTACCCTAGACCAATCTGAAAATTCATATTTTATCCACAAAATTGATGTCAACCCTAGCCTAGGAATGGTACAGCTAAGTCCTGGGTGCCTGGAGAGTGTAGAATTTGTTGCAAGCATTCCTAGTCTATAATTATGATAATCAATATATACCTCTTTCAATATGATCTCCAATCACACTTTCAAGAAAGCTCCAATAATTCTCCATTAAAGACCTCGTGCAGATCTTCCTTCACTATGAATTGGGATTTCATACAATTCACATGCTTTAAGGGTTTTCATCCTCAAAGAGTTTGATCTAATCCTGAAACCTACTCTTGCCTCCAAATACAAAAATGTTGATGAATAAATAACCTATAATGAATGCAAAATGAAGCCCCAATTCTCTTTTTACCTTTTCCTCTTCCCTCCATCTAGTTTGAACTTTCTAGGGTTTGATGCATTTATTTTAATGACTTAATTCAACTTTATTTTATATTATTTCCCTCTCTTGGGGAATTGAACCGTGAGGGATTATTTTACATTATAATAAGTGGCCACATGTTAAGTTATAAGTGCAACTATCACATCCTAGGGAATTGTTCCATGGTCACTTGATTTTAATTTATTATTATATTATAGTGACTATGATAAATCACTTTTTTCTTTTATTATATTCTAACTTGGGAAATAATATAATTATTTCCAATTTATTCATAATCTGCTCATCTGGACCCCAAACTGAATTTTTTTTAATGGCACCAGTCCATGGGTGATTTCTGACCACTGTGAGCTAACTAATAGTCTCCCCATAAAATTTGGGAATAAATCCTAAAAAATAGGAATTACAACCAAAGTCTCCTAATTGATCTTGGGGGTCTCATGATGTGTCCCAACCAACTCCCAGTAAATCCCTAAGAAATAGGGGCTCCTCCTAAAACCTAGGAGATTGTCCCAAGCTATCCAAACTGCCTCACAAATCCCTTACATGACTCCATAAGCCTCGGTATGGGTCCCCTTTCCACTTGGCTGGCCTATGAGAAGCTAGTGATAGATCAATCCTTGCTCAACTACTTGTCACCTAAGAAGGGGACATTATAGTCTTCCCTTCTCAGGATTGGTTTCCCTCAAGAAAACACCAAATAGCCCGCTGCTCCACTCTGATAAAACTACCCAAACATGATAAATCATGAAGTAGAATGTAGGAATCCACGTGAAATAATATACTCAGCAAATCAGCACTAGATTCCAAATAATAATATACACCATGCTTTGATGTAGAGATGTATATTTATCCCAACCCAACACCATCAAGTAACCATCCCTGTATGTAGAATATAAAATCAATGTGGAAATGAACTCTAATATACCTAGAAACCAACACAAATAGCCACCATGTTGCACTATCATAACTCAGACTAGAAACAAAATTGATATCAAACACATCATCAAACCAATGCCAATCAAAGAAAATCACCGCACACTCCATCTATATCCAAAAGATACCTTCCTCAACATTCTGATACCGCTGAAATGTTGATGTATTCAATGCCAAGTTAAGGAATGCTATATGATTCCAACTTGGATGGCCACTAGTCCAAAAGGAATCGAAGACTATGAAGTCACCACTCAACAAAGATATCATTGTCATATCAATGAAAATAGGAAACACACTCCAAGTTGAAGTATGTATGCCATTAGTGCTCAACAAAGGCATCTCTAGAGTGACTGACCCACCAAGAGAGACATCCATCAAATCACTACCATCATCATGAGTATGATCAACTAACCCAACTGGAAACTCTACATTAGGCAACTCATGTCCATCAACAACAGCTGTATCGAATTGCATAAACTCATCCCTCATACAACAAACATCAATAGAATTATCATGCACCATACTTACCTCATGTAGACCATCCATAGTAGGAATAGTTCCATTACTTTTGTCATAATTATTAGTGGAAAATTTATGACAAAAAATGGAGTATATCATTGTTGTTCCCAGATTGAAAATTATCACTAATTTGAGCCTTTGCCTCATTGCCTTAGATATATTCCTTTGCTAGCTAAATTTGTATACACTCTTTCCTAGGAAGAAACAAGGATCTAAGATAATTTTCCCTCTACTATCTTCTTTGTTCCATGTAATTGCAGAGATCTCTGATTATTTCCAATCAATATCTTGCTTGGGTAGCTCTACACAACCAATCTTCATTCAGCCTTTGACAATACTCTATAACTATTGCCTAAAGTACACAAAATTAGTTTTTTTGATAAAGTGTATCACTCACAACAACAAGATCCATGCTTGACCCACGTGTAACCTCAATGGTAGAATACAACTCACTACCCTCCTCTTGATTAAATGCTACCATATCTATGGGAAGAGAAGTTACATCACTGCGGTTATGAAATTCTGAATTACCTTCATTCGTTGTTGATAATTATTTAGTGGATACAAGCACCCTTTCCTTGTATACTACATGCTCAACCTTTATATTGTGAATGTGAAAGTGTGAGGTCTCAAGAAATTTTTCATCATGAAGAGTGAAGGAAGACTCTAACCTACATGCTAAAATTACTACAAATCATTTGAAAGAGCCTTAAGTACAATCTTCTTACCATCAGCCATAAACTCTACATCCTCCTAAAGTTTTGCACATACCTTCCAAGAGACTATAACCATTGTATGCCCAACACTACATCAATCTCACCAATTCCTACAAGATACAAGTCATCTGTCAAGGTTTAATCTCCCATTTGTATGCTAAGTCATGGGATCCTGTAGTGCATCTCATGGAGAACCCATCAGCAACTATCACGTCGAACCCATGAAAATCCTTTGTTACCAATCCACACTTAGTAACTAGTTCCACATTAATAAATTTGTGTGTGGCATCACTGTCCACAAGGAAAGTTTCACATTGTCCCTAAATCACTCCCAAGAATCAACAATTACATTGGACTTGGCTCAACCTATTGTCTCTTTCTCACCCTCATCATTTTTGTCCTTTTAACCTGTATCCAATATATGTTCATCTTCCACCTCTAAATACACCTCAATTAGATGTGCCTTGCCTTTCCCAAGGCATTGATGTCTAGGCTCCCAAGGCTCCTTACATGTGAAGAAAAGTTTCCTTCTCCTCAACCCGTTACGTGTTCCTGATCCATCCTGGGAGGTGGCAGTGTACTCTTGGGATGTCTAGAGGGCCTCTGAGATGTCTCTATGTTCTTGGAAGGCATCTTATCCTTCTAATAAGTAGGTGGTGGAGAAGTGTCAAGCTCTAGTGTGGTCTAAATAACCTCCTCTAGGGTCTTGGGCTTAAAATCCCTAACCAAACCTTGTAATCTCTCTTGTAACCCCTCAATGGAAAGTATTACTACACATTTGGGAGAGATCTCTAGAACCATGACAACAATGCATTGAAACTCATTAATATAAGTCTCAATGTGACCAGTTTGTCTCATCAATGTCAATTCCTTGTAATATAACTCCACATCCTTACTATCAAATCTAGCAATAAGCTGCTTTGTGAACTCTCTGTAACAATGTATAAGTCCATGATTCTTGGTGACCAGACCATGGTGACAAAAATCATATGCCACACCCTCTAAGTGTAACATAGCATAATGGATTGTCTCCTGGTCAAGCATGGGCTTAAGTGACAAGTATATATCAAGTTTGTGCACTCACACTCATGCACTAATCTTCAAGTGACCATCAAAAGGAGATGAGGTAAGATTGTTGGTCGCTCACTTAAGATCTCCATTCTGTTGTTGTCTAGGCCATCTATATCCCCTAGCCCTCAAGTTGTCCATGCATTGTGCACAATATTGGGGTAGTGGGAAATCATTTCTGACAATGTTGTGGAAGGGCTTGCCACTCATTAGTAGCTACCATAACTATGTCCTGAAACTCAAAGCCCTCCAATGGGTCTACTAGTGCCTGCTCCTCTCTAGGGGGGAATGTGGTTGTAAAGTCCTATCTGGTGTATGTGTGTGGCCTCTCCCTTCTAGGAGAGCCAAATGTGTTGTCATCTAAGGAAGGTCCCCTACTCTTCCCATGAATACCTATAATTAAAACATATCTACTTCCTCTGTCTCATTTTCCACACCTATCTTTGTGCTGACCTAAATCCAACTAATCAAGGGTATCATGTAACTTGTCTAATGTATGTACTATTTGTGGTTGTGTGTTCATGAGAGTCCTAAACAACTCACAATAAGGATCCTCCTACTAATTTTTCCTTCCCCTCTGTTGGGGACTCCTATTACCATCATGTAAGTCACCCATACTTGTTGGATCTTCGGTATTATGATCCACCTATTCTTGTGCTCTCCTACAGATGTAATACCTATATATCTCATATCTGCCTAGATGCATAGAAGTGAACTCAAACCCTTAGGCTAGTAGTATTATGCTTTGATACCACTGAAAGATCCCCCAAATGAACTTATATGGAAAATAGTTGATTGTGTTGACTTTTTGTCTTTGACTAGCGTATGATGAAGTCTTTTTTTTTTTTGCTAAATATAATTTTTTGTGGTTTTTCTTCATTTTTTGTAATTTTTTTAAATATGATATTTGCAATTACAATGCTTGGAAAAAAACTAAAATAAATGCTTGAAATAAATTAACTATAACAAACAGTTTTGAATGAAGACCAATTTCTGATTTTTATTGTCAATCAAATAATTTCTAGAGACAATAAGAGGGAAATAGTAAGGAAAAGAACAACAACAAATATGGATTTGAATTTATCATGCAAAGTCTGGTACAAAATCCTATTGTTTAACCTGTTGATGCCACCCAATTAGTTCCAATCATTTTATTAGGTCTATTGCTAATAGATGCTCACACACAACTGGAAGAATTTGTGAGTTACTGCAATTGTATGACTGGGTATAAAATCTCAAGAAACAACTAATATGCACCACAAACCCCCAATCTGCAATTGTTGTAGCAAATTTGACCAAAAATTAGACTGATGCAATGTGATGCTCCTCCAAAGTTGACGCCAGCCTTGCCCAGGAGTGTATGGCTAGGCTACATAACTAAGAGATGTTTGCAACTACTTCTAAAATTATCGATAGGCATTTGACACCATCTTCTGCCCTAGACCAATCTGAAAAGTTGTATTTTCTCCATAAAATTGATGTCAACCCTAGCCTAGTAATGGTATTACTAAGTGTTGGGTCCCTGGAGAATGTAAAGGTTGTTGCAAGTACCCCTAGTCTGCAATTATGATAATCAATATTTACCTCTTTCAGTCTGATCTACAATCATACTTCTGAGAAAGCTCCAATAATGCTCCAATGAAGACCCTGTGTAGATCTTCCTTAACTATGAATTGGGATTTCATCCAATTCACACTCTCTTCAAAGGTTTATGTCCTCAAAGAGTCTAATCTGATCCTGATACCTGCTAAAGCCTCAAAATCCAAAAAATGCTGATGAAGAAATAAACCTAGAATGAATTCCAAATGAAGCCCCAATTTCTCTTTTTATCTTTTTTCTCTTCCCTCCATCTAGGTCAAACTTTATAGGGTTTGATGCCTTTATTTTAATTACTTAATTCAATTTATCTTATATTATTTCCCTCTCTTAAGGAATCAAACCATGAGGGCTTATTTTACATTATAATCAGTGGCCCCATGTTAAGTTATAACTTGCAACTATCACTTCCTAGGGAACTATGCCACGGTATCTTTATTTTAATTTATTATTATTATAAAGTGACTAAAATATAACTTAGGAAAAAATATAATTATTCCCAATTTATTCATAACCTTCTCATCTAAACCTTGAATTGAATTTTTTTTTATGGCACTAGTCCACTAGTGATGACTGGCCACTGTGAGCTAACTAACATTCTCCATATAAAATTTAGGAATCCATCCTAAAAAATAGGAACAAAAACCAAAGTCTCCCGAATGATTCCGAAGGTCTCTTGATGTGTCTCAACCAACTCCCATTCAATCCCTAAAATATAGGGATTCCTCCTAAAATCCAGGAGATTGTTCCAAGTTGTCCAAACTAGCTCACAAAGCCCTTGTGTAACTCCATAAGCCTCAGTATGGGTCCCTTTCCACTCCACTGGCCTACGGTAACCTGGTGATAGACCAATCCCTATTCAATTTCCTATCACCTAAGAAGGGGACATAATATTTTAAGAATGTTACCCAGTTTCATTTTCCAGCTCATTCAGTTGGAGTTAGTTAAGTTTTACATATAGGATAAGATGGGTACATGTCTGATTATGCTAAGTATTTTTACCAGAAAGAGATACTATCTAATGATAAATAGATAAGATGCAAGTGTGTTTATGAACAACAGAAAAATTATAAAACTTTGCATTAAAAGTATTTTATTCATGAATTCAAATGTAGGATTTCCCACACAAGTCTTGAGAATAACTGAAATTATGCAAGAAAATAATGCATGTGAGAATGAAGCATAAGAAAAGAGTGGGGACCCGTCATAGACTGGAATGACAAATTCCATGGTTGAGTGTTGCATCTTCAGTTCTCCCCCATCCAGAGATATATGCGAGGGAGTGAAAGAGGTTATGTCAGAGCTTAGGGTTCCAAAAATTTACTTACATGTCATCAATATATGCACAATTCACTCCCATAATACATCAAATCAAACATGGCTATACAATTTCAAGGAATAGAGCTTCATGGCAGTGTCTCGTCCAAAGATTCAAAAGTATGAAGGAATACAACAGATATGTATATGTACAGTGATTAGTGCCAGAGCATAGGATCAGTGCCTTCAAGTATATTGAAACAGTGAACATAATGATATGCTATAGTAGTGACTTCCTTATCATATCCATGATTATCAACATAGGAAATATGCAGTTGCAATTGTGATCTTGAATGGAAATAGAACAATGTGTTCAGGCCAAAATAGAGGATCATTATCATAGTGTAGCAATGACATTCATTGTTACCACTGTTACAAGAAAGTTTGAAAATGGCAGAACACATGAATAAACAATCAAAGGAATTCATTAACATGGAGATAACAGTGTGATCAAGAACAATGGAATGCCATGACAGTGTTTAAATTTAACTATGTAGGACAAATGACACAAAAAATTAGAAGAGTATCATTTCAACAAGGCATGAATATCCTAGTTGTTGGCAAGTGATCAATTTTGTATGATGTGATCCACTTTTTGGTTGTCATTTATGGCAACACATCTGGAATACTGATCGATTCATCAAAAGTTAAGTTTTGGTGACCCTGAAATCGGCTAAGTACAGAAGAAAAAATACAAATCTATTTTGGGTATCAAAGATTGAGATCGATGAAGATGGTATGGGGTATGTGTGACCTCCACCTAAGATATATTTTGTTTTGGTGATGTTTATAGTGAGTTAGAGAGATTTGAAGACAGATAGACAACAGCAGAACAGTGATATAGAGCAGTTGGATGGAAACGATGATTCAGAGAGTATGACGTGGACTCCTAGAAATTGGAGTTGGATAATGATTGTTGATATTCTATATTTTTATTATGTAGGAGCACTAACTATGCATTTGATATTTACTTTATTAAATGTATTTTGAATTGAGAGCCAACTATGTAATATTTGTATTTGTGAGCTGACTTGGTAAATAAGAAAGATATATATGTAATATATTTTGTTGAGAAAAGGTGTGTAAGTTGTGTGTGAATAGAGTTTTTGATGTGACATGTGAATGGTAGAATAGAAGATGACAGAGATCATTGAAGAACTATGACTAGAACTATCTAAGCATTAGTGATGCTTGTTTTTTTCATTACTGAGAACATTTTGTAACAAAACTATATTGTAAGAGTTGTATGCTCAGTTGGCCCCTAACAATGTGTTGTATACCTTCAATAGGGTTGTTATTCCTCTAACAAAGAAATGTAATATGTAATATTCAGCTCCTAACAGGGCTAGGTCTCCTAACAGGGACACTATACTTTAGTGCATGCTTGTGGGTACCATCCCCACCGAGGTTTTCCCTTGGACAGGGTTTCCTCGATAACAAATAATGGTGTTATGAGTACTGTATTATTTTCTTATGTTATTTTCATTCTTCAAGCTTATGGATTATTTATAATTGGTTGAAAATTTTTAATAAGTGTTGTAATATTGATTCACCCCCCTCTCAGTATTACCTAATCCTAACAATTGGTATCATAGCTTTTGGCCCTTGGAGAGAAATCCTAACAGCTTAAGGGAGATCATAATGGATTTAGATAGTTTGCAAGTGAACTTTGATGCTGCACTTGAAGACCTTGACAAAGAAAAAGAAGAGAATGGAGAATTAAGATTCAACATGCGAAGAGATGAGAAATTTATAAAGAAAATTAGAGACCAGCTTGAACTTAATAGAAGTTTGAGATAGGATATTGTGGTTCAGATAAAAGAAGATTCAGACAAAGACAATTCAGATCAGATGAAGAAACTTGAAGAAGAAAATGAAACCTTGAAGCTTGAAAATGAATTCATGACCAAAGAGATTCAAGTACAAAAGGATGCTAAGAAGAAGATTGAAGATGCTTTGAATAGTACACATATTTTGATGGAACAAATGAAGAATGAGGCTGACAACTACAAGAACAAGTATCTAGAACTGGAGAAATACAATCATATCATAAAAGGTGAACTTGTTGAGGAAAATAAACACATTGAGAAACTTCACACTAGCAGTGACTTGATTGATGAACAAAGAGACAGACAGAAACCTAAAGGTGATATGACTGGTGTTGGATTCAATGAAGCTGAATGTTCAAAGAAACAAGAAGAGAAATTTGATGCAAAGATTGATGCTAAAAAACCTATTATTGAAGAACCTAGAGAGCAGATCAGACCCTTCAATGGTAGATGCTTTGGGTGTAACAAGTTTGTACACATGAAAAGAGATTGCAAAGGTAATGCCCCTTTTAATACCTTTTCTGGTTATTATTTTAATTGTAATGGATATGGGCACAAGAAAGAAGAATGCAGGAAACCTAATCAATCTAGATATAGACAAGACAATGGAAGAGAGCCTATAGTGAAAACTACATGCTACAAATGTAATAACATTGGACACATTGCAAAGTATTGTAAGTTGCAAGTAAATCAGGAAAGAAGACCTCCTATATGTTACAAATGCAATAATACAGGTCATATAGAAAAATTTTGTAGGTACAATGGACTAAACAATAGAATAGTACCACCTCCTATGAATACACAGAAGAATGGAAATGATATTGGTAAGATATGAGAGATTAAAGAGACAAGTGAGACATTGGTTCAGGGAGAGACAGTAGATTCTATTGGATCTTCGCCTGATGGTAACAAAACATAATCAACCTAATTGGCTGATCATGGCCTTAGGGGGAGCATTGGATGAAGATATCAGAATATATCTTGCCCCTAATTTTGTGGATTGAACTCTAACAAGCTTAGGTATCATTGTGGCCAACATCATGGAGTATATATTTAAGATCACAACATTGGATGATGCTTATTGCATTATCGCAAGATTTACAGCCGACTGGACAGTATTCAATAAAGTGAACTTTTGATGACTTAACATTGTATAAAATACCATATGATTATCTATTTCCTTACCATTTTATGAAGAGCAGCCTAAGGAGATCAGAGAGCAGAGAGATTCAGTCTATCCTACAATTTTTTTGTGTGATCGATTGAAGTGAATACTCAGAATTCAACGTGTATTAGGTATTTACATCATCTAGCTATAGATGCACCTATTAACTATGATGTTGTAGATAGAACTAGATACAAATTCAAGAAACATCCTTTCAAGTCTTGTGAAGAAGACCCTGAAGGAGAATTTTCTCAGACACTATACAAAGTTTTTCATGTAGAAGACATTAGGGTATACATTTATTGTAAGTATGACATACTAGGTATTGATGAAGTTTCTACTGAAATGGAGTATATGACTGACAAAGTCATTATGAGAGATGAATACAAGAATGTTGATCAATTGAGCATTATGAAAATTCTTATCTTGTATGAATTCAACGAAGAAGAATGGTTTAAAATATTGTTGAGAAGAGTGCATGATCAATTCATTTAAATAGGCGATCAACCTGTGAAGATTTACAGTGAATTGATTCATGAGATTATTGGTTTGGATAACACTAGAATCATTCATGTAGTAGAGAAACATGTGAAGAAGCAAGTTGAAACCCTAACACATTCAAAATGGGATAGGTGAGCTATGACAATAAGCGACATTGTGCAATAGGATGTAAAGTTGATTGCTATGATACTTGGTTACAAATTCTACTATAATAGTAGACCTAATTTAGTGTCTATAAGAGTTATCATGATGGCATACAGAATGGTAAAATAAAACACTACATACAATCTATGCGAAGTGTTAGCAAAATAATTTCTAGAGAATGTGAAATTGATAAAGAAAGATAGATCGAAGACCTTCAGATTTGGTTCACTATTGATGAATATGTACATACACATTGAACACAAATTCCTAGGCATGCACCCTAGTGGTTGGAATAAAGGGATACCTACTGGTATACATATTTCACAGAGTTACCAAAGACAGAACAACACATGGGTTGATGGAGAGTTGTTTGGTATGGTTAAGATTTTTTAGAGGCAGATGAAGGGAAGATACATGATACCTTAAGACTTAGTTGAGAAGTACAAAGATACAATCTGTTTCATGGTTGAAACTGTCTATGTATGTTTTGAGGCAGCTATACCGAGGAAGAAATGGTGCTATCCTATGGGATATGAGGTAAGTTATGAGATATTAACTATGAAAATTGAACATTTCCTTGCATCTAAGATAGATACATCTGAGGAGAGATGGGGAACCTATGAGGAAAAATCAGCTAAGGTAATAGAGGAACAAACCAGAGGCTTGAGGAAGAGAAAATTAGACAATATTGTGCATGAATGTGGTATTAAGGTCGGATTCTCAGAGGAAGAGTTGAAGGAAGTTAAGAAGAAGCTAGCAGAGTGGACTTCTGGATTGGCAATTTTTTCTACTACAGCTCTTAAAACTCTTGAAGTAGTGTAAGATAATAAATATCTCTCTCACCTAAATGTAAAGGGGATTGAAATAGAGATATGTTTATTAAAAATGTATAATGTATTAAGAAAGAATGGTTTGATTTATTATTGATTATCTTGAAATGTAATGTTTGAAATAGGAAATTTGTTGATGTCTAAATTGTTCTTTGAGTTGCCTAGAATGTATTGAATGCATTAACTTTAATTGAATTTAATTGTGTTGATTGTATATTGTAATTAAGGAGAAGATAAGATTCTCTCTTTTATCCTCAAATGCATAAATGGGAGATCCAAGTTGATCAACCCAAGAGAAGGGCTAATGCACAAATGAATCAACTATTTGGAAAGGAGAATAACAAGAGAGATACCTTAAATTCTATTAATTATATGTATAGAAATGATATATGACAATAATTGAAGAAATAGGAGAAATGCACTAACCTTGAAATATTTCAGATCAAAGAATGTTGTTTTCTGAGGTCTGTAGACTATTTCTGAAAAAATTGACAGTTGATCTCGAACTGGAATGCAAAGATGAACAAAACCCAGAAATATTTTTCCATTTTGATGTCGTCTTATGAAAAAGGTAGACCTTGACCCACAAATGTCAACCCTGACCCAATAATGTTGACCCTGACCTGCACAGGTCCAATAGAAAATATGTTCGCACCGTTTGAAAGAAAGCTGAAAAGGGTATCTAGATCTGGTCTCAAATCAACTGTTCTGAACCTATACCTGCATTGTTGTGGGGGAGGGGTTTGCCTTGGTCAAACCCCAGTTTTGGAATTAACCTCAAATATATGTAATTGAAATTGCAGCAATGGACAAAGTAAATACATAAATTCACCTTTCTTGAAAAAGTCCTTGTGGCGGATTTGAATCCCTGAATCCACAAGGATGCTTCAAAATGTAGAATGTAGAAAGGTAGGATGTCTTCAATCTATTGCTTGTAGATCTCCAACACCAAATCTTGAATGGGTTCTTGAATTTGGAATGGGCTTGGAAGAAGGTGGATGGAGAGATCACCAAAAGGGCACTATGTAGCATCAATCCTTCAATGGCCTCCAATGGATCTCCTTCATGAAAATGGATACTTGAATGGATGAATGCTTTCTTGAAATCTTTCTTGATTGCTTTCTTGATGATGTTTCTCAATTTCTCAAGGATGCATAGGCTTCAATAGAGAACTTAGTATCACTTAGAGAAAATGAGAGAGAAAGTTTCCCTTTTATATGAAATTAGGGCACAATCTTCTAAGGAGGCCTACATAGGAGGATTAAATTCCCATTAAAGCCTTTACCCCTAGGAGAGGACCTATATTAAATATAATTTATGAGTCAACGCTTCAGAACCCGAAACAGCCAACCCAGAAGTGGGAAATACTTTTTGCAAAGGCCGACCTCGAAAAAACTGTGAGACCCCAGGATCTGAACCCTGGGTCAAGGTCAAGGTCGACCTTGACCTAGGTCAGGGTTGAGGTTGACCTTGACCTAGGTCAGGGTCAAGGTTGACATAGACCTAAAAGTTTTACCCTGACCCTAAAGCCCAGAATCACCAGCCTACAGTTTAGAATGCAGAAATCAGGCGAAACAGGAGTGGAAAGAGGGACAGAATAGGGGGGAAGCCATGTCAAGATCAAGAACCCATTCAAGGTGCTTTTCATGACCCCAAACCACTTACTCGAAAGGATAAACATGTCTATAATGGAAGTGCTTCCATTTTCAGACTATACATTTAGCCCCCACTTTAGCAAGAGTATGAGCTCAACACAAACTCTTGGTAAAGGAGAATATATAGAAAAGACAATCTTTATCAGAACCAAAAAGGGATAAAGAAACCCTCAAGCCCCCAAGGGAATTTAGTCTTTATCCACCCTAAGATCATGATAAGAGAGACATCACTTAATTAAGGAGAGAGAAAAAGGGTGTGATTATCTCGCCCAATGAGAACTTATGTCTCATTGTGAACCACACAAAAGGTGTAACTGGAAAGATGGAATTGAACTGCCTGGTGAATGTGGCTACTCACTAGTCAACCCATCAGGGAGATCCGTTCTTAAAGGGATCAAAACTTTTTAAATTGAAAACTGGCGGGATCAAGAGATCTATGTAAATTTAAACTGGAGGGATCAAGAGATCCTAAATAGTAAAAATGACCATGCTTTAAGGATTAGTTTATTTTAATCCATAAAGGGAAAAATTTTAAATCTTGAAAACTATTTTGAATGTATGTGTGTGCAAAAAGTGACTAGAGTGTATGCCCCCATGTTAAATTCATTGCTAACACTTTAACAGGAGAAATGGTTTTAACGGAAACATTAACAACTCTACGAATTATGTTTCCACTGCGAGATGCCCCCACAGGAAGAAAAATCAAGGGAAATAAACATAAACATACATAAGAACACAAGAGGGATCTACCTAATGTGGGGTTAGTATGATCATAAGATAACATGTACATAGAAATATAATATTATTGCAAATGAATTGACATCATTCCCCAAAGAAA
>MU225234.1:2124681-2138230 GCA_018584345.1 Thuja plicata | reverse complement strand
ATCCTCAAATGCACAAATGGGAGATCCAAGTTGATCAACCCAAGAGAAGGGCTAATGCACAAATGAATCAACTATTTGGAAAGGAGAATAACAAGAGAGATACCTTAAATTCTGTTAATTATATGTAGAGAAATGATATATGATAGTAATTGAAGAAATAGGAGAAATGCACTAACCTTGAAATATTGCATATCAAAGAATGCTATTTTCTAAGGTCTATAGACTATTTCTGGAAAAACTGACAGTTGATCCCGAACCGAAACACAGAGATGAACAAAACCTAGAAATCTTTTTCCGTTTCGATGTCATCTTATGAAAAAGGTCAACCTTGACCCAATAATGTCGACCCTGACCTGCATAGGTCCAACACAAAATCTGTTTGCACCATCCAAAAGAAAGTCAAAAAGGGTATCCAGATCTGGTCTCAAATCAACTAGTCTAAACTTGTACCTGCAAGAAAAAGAGGATTATTTGTTGTGGGGGATGGGTTTTCCTTGGTCAAACCCTAGTTTTGGAATTAACCTCAAATATATGTAATTGAAATTGCAGCAATGGACAAAGTAAATGAATAAATTCACCTTGCTTGAAAAAGTCCTTGTGGCGGATTCGAATCCTTGAATCCACAAGTATGCTTCAAAATGTAGAATGTAGAAAGGTAGGATGTCTTCAATATATTGCTTGTAGATCTCCAACACCATGTCTTGAATGGTTTCTTGAATTTGGAATGGGCTTGGAAGAAGGTGGATGGAGAGATCACCAAAAGGGCACTATCTAGCATTAATCCTTCAATCGCCTCCAATGGATCTCCTTCATGAAAATGGATACTTGAATGGATGAATGCTTGCTTTAAATCTTGCTCAATTGCTTGATTGATGATGTTTCTCAATTTCTCAAGGATGCATAGGCTTCAATAGAGAACTTAGTATCACTTAGAGAAAATGAGAGAGAAAGCTTCCCTTTTATATGAAATTAGGGCACAATCTTCTAAGGAGGCCTACATAGGAGGATTAAATTCCCATTAAAGCCTTTACCCCTAGGAGAGGACCTATATTAAATATAATTTAGGAATCAATGATTCGGAACCCGAAACAGCTGACCTGGTAGCGGGAAATACTTTTTGCAAAGGCCGACCTCCAAAAACTGTGAGACCCCAGGATCTAAACCCTGGGTCAAGGTCGAGGTCGACCTTGACCTAGGTCAAGGTCAAGGTTGACCCTAACCTAGGTTAGGTAAAGGTTGACATAGACCTAAAAGGTCAACCCTCACCCTGAAGCACAGAATCACCAGTCTGTAGTTCAGAATGCAGAAATCAGGCTAAACAGGAGTGGAAAGAGGGACAGAATAGAGGGAAGCCATGTCAAGATCAGGAACGCATTCAAGGCACTTGTCATGACCCCAAACCACTTACTCAGAAGGCTAAACATGTCTACAATAGAATTGCTTCCATTTTCTGACTATACAAGTAGTAATGGTAGACAGTCCACCTCCTCCACCATAGCAAACCTCGCAGGCAGAAAAGACTACCCCTAGAGTGAGTACCAGATCTAGCATTTAGATTTCACCACCTAAGGAACCAAGCACTATGAGAGAAGAGAAGAAAATTGAAAGTGAGAAACACGTATGGAAACCTGACTTAAAGATGATTGAGAAGCCATTGAACAAGGGAAGTTATTTTCTATTAACAAATACTATAACAGGTATGAAGAAAATGATAAAATTTGGAATGAGGATGTTGTAGTTAATCATTTACTTGTTTTCAAAAAGAATCTATTAGAGATAGAGGGAAGTATACCTGAATAATTATATGGTAGATTGGAGACTAGAAAATAGTTAGCACAAATTGAGGATGAAACTATCAGAAATCAAGAAATTGATAATATATTGACTGTAGTTTCTATGCAAGAAAGAGAGAGAATATTTAAGGAACTGAAACCCTTATTGAGAACTAAGACTAGGCTTGTAAAGATTATGGAAAGAAAGTATGATGAAGTTATTGAAGAGACTCAAAAGGCACTAGATCAGATCTTAATGAATGTTATTCCTAAGAAGACCCCACTTCCTACAACTACTATGCCTACACCCTTAGGAATGGGAGAGAGTTTGAAGACAGCTGAGCCAAGTATTGAAAAGAGCGAAGTTCACATGCAACCAGATTTCTATGTCTCTGGTGTTCCTATGACTCTTGACACTTCACATGATGAGAAGGATCCATTTGATGAAAATATTGACAATACAGTAACTAAGGAAGAAGAACAGAAAGAATTGGAGAAGAAAGAAGAAACAACAAATGAGGAAATAAAGACAAAATTTGACACATCTTCTACCCTATTGTTGGCAAGTAAAGATAAATCTATTGATATGGATGCTGATTGTATGGATGAGGATGAGTTGGTAAAATTAGCCTTTACTGCATTCACTAAAGAAAAGGAGAGATCTGATAAGAAGAGTGAAAAGAAGACCAAGGTGATGTCTAGGGCAATTTTTACTGTGAACAAATTTCTCCCAGCACCTATTGTTTTTCAGAATAGAGATGATGTAGAGAACCTAAATTTGGCACTTGATGTGCTTGATGGACAGTATGAGAATCTGATGAAGATTACAGAAGGAAAATAAGAAAAGAAGCTACTTGAAGTTTTCCACTCTATCTCATGGGACTTGGGCATTTTGATAACCAGTACTGCAAATGCAAAGAGTTGTATTGCACATGGTAGGAAACTATTCAGCTATTGCATGAACCCTATAAGACATATTCAGAATGTTGAAGACATTATCACCAAGGACATGGTGTTATAATAATAAGTAGAATAATGAAAATATAAACATGGAAGAGAACACAAATGACACAGAGATTTAACGTGGTTCACCCAATCCCTGGGCTACGTCCACCAACAGCGAGTCCAATATTTTTATTATTATCCAGCGATTACAATCTGAAACCTACAACTCAATACCATCACAGGAAGCTACAAAAAATCCCTCATACATTGAAATCTCAAAACCCTAAGCCCTTTTCACAAGCATATTTGACTTAACCTAATTAGGGGAAAAAATACTCTGACTAATAGAAAATCAATGGTCGACCCTTTACAATATTAGTAAGTCATTGCCCCAGGACCCCACAAGGGGCTCTGCCCCTTGACCCCGAGCTTGGGGCTGATAAAGATATGTCTGGGGGGAAACCGTGCCGAAAGAAACTGAGTTTTATTAGGCTCCACATACATAACACACGACAATTTTGAACATTATGATAGACAGTTGTGAAACCTCTTCACAATCTGTAACGGAACTGGACAAGGAAGTAAAAATAATTTTTTCCAAACTCAATGTATTGGATATTGAGAAAGGGAGAGTTTTGACAAGATTTGGTTTGCTGAAGAGTTTAATCACTCCTAAGCTATCAATTATTGAAGCACATTTATCAAACATGGATAAAACTACAGAATCATTGGCTTACTCTATGCCTACAGAGTTGAAAGAAGTGAAGACTACATCATTTGCATTGAATGGACTAATTCATGTTAGTCAACTATTTCTTAAGTCATGGATTACAGAAGTGAAGATCTTGGAAGATTCCTTTCAAGATATTATGAAATTGGTAAGCAAGCCCCAATAATTTTATTAATTTTTATGCACCTTTGTTATTGTTGTCAAAGGGGGAGAAGAGAAGAAAAATGAATAGGAAAAGAGAGAAGAGAAAAATGAATAAGAGGAGAAGAGGAAAAGAATAATGTATAAGGAAAGACTATTTTTTTTTGTTGCAACACTTAGTCATTTTTTTGTTAAGTGTTTCCATCAATGCCAAAGGGAGAGATTGTTGGAAAGTGATCAATTTTGTATGATGTGATCCACTTTTTGGTTTTTGTTTATGGAAACACATCTGGCATACTAATCAATTTATCTAAAGTTAAGTTTTGGTGACCCTAAAATTGGCTAAGTACAGAAGCAGAAATACAAAGGTATTTTGGGTATCAAAGATCAAGATCGATGAGTTAAAGAAAGTGGGATTAGAAGAAGATAGTATGGGGTGTGTGTGACCTCCACCTAAGATCAATTTTTTTTTGGTGATGTTTACAGTTAGTTAGAGATATTTGAAGATAGATAGACAAGATTAGAACAATGATACAGAGCAGCTGGATAGAAGCGATGATTCAGAGAGTATGACATGGACTCCTAGAAATCAGAGTTGGATAATGATTGTTGGTATCCTATATTTTGATTATGTAGGAGCGCTGACTATGCATTTGATATTTACTTTATTAAATGTATTTTTAATTGAGAGCCGACTATTTAAAATTTGTATTTGTGAGCTGACTTGGTAAAGAAGAAAGATATATATGTAAGATCTTTTGTTGAGAAAAGGTGTGTGTGTGTGTGTGTAAGTTGTGTGTGAATAGAGTTTTGGATATGACATGCGAATGGAAGAACAGAAGATGACAAAGATCATTGAAGAACTATGATTGGAACTATCTAAGCATTAGTGATGCTCATTTTATTCATTACTAAGAACATTTTGTAACATAACTATATTGTAAGAGTTTTATGCTCAGTTGGCCCCTAAGAGGGTGGTGTATACCTTTAACAAGGTTGTTATTCCTCTAACAAGGAAATGTACTATGTAATATTCAGCTCCTAATAGGGCTAGGTCTCCTAATAGGGACACTAGACTTTAGTCCATGCTTGTGGGTACCATCCCCACCGGGGTTTTCTGTTGGCCAAGGTTTCCTTGACAACAAATAATGGTGTTATGAGTGTTGTGTTATTTTCTTATGTTATTTTTATTTTTGCAAGATTATGGATTATTTATAATTGGTTGAAAATTTTTAATAAGTGTTGTAATACTGATTCACCCCCCCCCCCTCTCAGTATTACCTAATCCTAACACTNAAAATTTTTAATAAGTGTTGTAATACTGATTCCCCCCCCCCCCCTCTCAGTATTACCTAATCCTAACACTAGCACGTATGCAAGTGTTGGAAAGAAAATGCTTGAAAAAAGTCATCATACACAATGACGAGAATATCTACTAGTGGAATTGGAAAGATAGCTGATTACTGTTGTAAGGATCATAATATGATAGTCTTCGTAACATTCATATGACTCTCAAAT
Organism: Thuja plicata; assembly: GCA_018584345.1. NCBI lineage: Eukaryota > Viridiplantae > Streptophyta > Pinopsida > Cupressales > Cupressaceae > Thuja > Thuja plicata. Next base: position 2,133,124 of record MU225234.1, on the reverse strand, counting down.
CTTATAATGGCATAGTCATAGTATAATAGGAACGCCAACATCTTGGAGAAATAAAAAAAATGTCATTGAGGAAATAAGAAGCTTTATGGTATGTACTATGAATAACACTCACACAAGGTTCGCAGTCAAAGAAGGACAACCAAGGTAATGGTTAGTAGTAGCAAAAGAAGATGGAAGATGATGCAAAGGTGTTCTCAGAGAAGCGGTGACCAAGTAGAGCACTAGAGATACAAAGATCAAAATAGTTTGTATGCTTGACAATTTCAAAGATATCATTCATGGAATGTGGTTTGTATGCTAACATGGTAATATGGAGAACATGTATGACAATCCATGGAAAAATAGAAAAGACTATCATAATGAAGTTGTTCACTGGATCAGTTCAAGATGCATGTCTTGAGCTATCTCAAAGATGGCCATATGTAATGAATACAAAGCAGTGATAAAAGTATTACAAGACAGTGATCAGAGTTGCCACAAACATAGAAAAGGATGATGTTTTTATAACACATGAAAGTAAAACCAGATCTTCATATGTTTGATGGGTTCTCAAGAAAGCTTCCACATTGATACAATATTATTCATGACATGAAAGACAAAGACAAATAATGGACCTATTGTTAGCGGATCAACATTGTAAAAAGAATCAGAGAAGCTCAAAGCGGATCCAAGAAGCTAGGAGGCCATGCATTTTTCCTTTTGTCATATGGGTTTGTTCAAATAAAGGAAAAAAACATCATATTGATTAAACCCCTCTCATATATAAAATGCAACTATATGAAACCTTTGTTTGAAGTTATCGAAGCTCAGAATGCAAATATATAGGACATAGGACCATGGTTTAGGAGTTGCAGTCTATAATGAGTGAGCGGCATATATTATAATGGAATGTCATGCTTGTAAAACACCAAAAGAAATAGTGAAACCATAGCTCTACTATGTATTTGAAAAGCCCTTAAAATTTCCTAGAGAAAACTCAAAGAAAAAAATGAAAGATACATGAAACTATGTCATTTTTGCAGAAGGGAACCAAACCCTCCAATATCCTATAGCAGATAGATGTAAACCCAGAATGTTAAGGGTTTGGAAATACAAATTAATGAAGCGTGTGATTAGTTTCAACAAATAATGGCAATGGAAATGTCTAACAGTGACACAAAGGTGCAAAATGAAAGTTATTTTTCTTATGAAAGAGGGTTTTAGCATATGGAGCTCGATTAAAATGAAATACACAGAAATTACAAGCAAATCCTTTGTTTTTTGTATAAATAGAGCTCATGCATACCTGTAGATGAGTATAGAATTTGTGCAAAAGAAGGCCTCCATCAAACTTCATCCAAACCCTAGTAACCTTGGTGACATTCAGAGCAGAGAGGATAAAAATGAAATGATACAAAATGAGGTTGTGCGTGGATAATAGGGTTTCTTTTACCCTAAAATAGATTGACAACTTATGGAATTTTTACCTTTGATTAAACTTTTTCCATCTTTCAACTAATACCCCTATGGGTATGTGTGTAAATTTTATTAAGTGATTTACAACAAATCACTTTTTAAAATGTTTATTGTGTTTGCATCCAAATTAAGTTGTATAAATATTTATTAAGTGATGTGTTGTAAATCACTTAATAAAATAGTTATGACACAAATTAGTAAGCATGTCCATGATTAATAAGTCAAGAGGGATAAGACTTTAATTTATGATGAGTGCCACAGATCTAAGGGAGTTGCAAAAACATTGGGAGGAGATTTAGGAGTGATTTTGACTCAGTTTGGAGGCCTTTTAATGCATTTTTAAGGGCTTTTATGAGGAAGGATGATGTGGATTGACCTTTTCCTCAAACACATGCTTTTTGGAGTTATTGGAGAGGCTCAAAAATAGGATTTTTGGTTATATTCAACCATGGAGGTTAAGGTTCCTATTCTTCTGCAAGTATTTTGAAAAAGTATAAGTATTGTAAAACTTCAGTTTTGAAGTTAGTTCTTACCTTTTTTTTCTTGTTGTATTGTAACCTTTTGGGTTCTTTTAGTAGGAAAGATAAGTTTTGTAACTCATTTTCAGACCTATATATTGCTATCTAAAACACCTTTTATCAAAAAAAGTAGCTATTTTATCTTCTCTCATTGTTGTTTACTGTGTGAAACAAGTTACTTTATGTAATCTTATGGTAAGATCATCTTACCTTCTATTTATATCATATCTTCTTTACCTTTATGCAAAAATATGTAGTTCTTCAGGTCACAACTTGTGTTTAACCAATGAAGGTGAAATTTTAAGTTGTGTTATTATTTTACTTCTAAATGATTTCCTTCACATATTGAGCCTAGTTATGAAGCATCGTTGCAAGACTATATGAAATGTTGAGTTGTGTATGCCATGGTTCTGGTTATTGATTATATTGTGTGTTCAAAATAAGCAGTACTATAAGTCTTGAAAAGACATTTTGGTGCATCACCCTTAGGAGTAGATTTTGTTTCCATATTTATTCCTCACCCTTTCCTTTGCAAAAGTTAGTTTAGGTGAAGTACCCAGGAAACCGGCCTTCTCTGAAAGTTCATTCTTATTGTAGGTTACCCACAACCTGAGAATGTTCCCATGTATCACAAGGTTGCTAAATTAATAGCATTAGCAAAGTGTGCAAACTTGTGTGATAGTTATGAGAAAGTGCATACTATCTTGTTGGATAGAGAGGTCAAGAGGGGGTTGATGATGCATTGAAGACCCTAAGGGATTCATGGATTGAGACATGGGTATCAATTGTTTGAAATGGGTGGAAAGATGCAATAAATCATCCCTTGATCAATGTCATAGTGGTGTCCCCTAATGGGGCAATGTTTTTGAATTCAGTGGATTGTGAGGGGAAAGTAAAAGATGGGTCATTTATTGCTAATATTCTCATCTTTGCCATTGAACAAGTGGGACCTAGAAACATTGTCCAAGTCATAATGAATAATGCAAATAATTGTAGAGCTACTAGTTTGTTGGTTTAGGAGGGATATCAACATATATTTTGGATACCTTGTGTGGTCCACTCACTCAATCTAATGCTACAAAAAATTGGGAGAAAAATTGAGTGGATCAGGGAGGTGTATGCAGAGGCTGAGGACATCAGATGTTCGTCACAAACCACCACATGACTCAAGGAATTTTCAGAATATTCTCACATTTGGAGCTATTGAAGGTAAGTGAACTTGAACCTAAAAATGTAAATTTAATTAAAAATAAAAATATAATATGTATTTTACATTTTTTTATTTTGATAATTTGGTTGTGCAATGTGTTGTATTTAAAGGTTGTCTCTAATAGTTGTATTTTTTTTGCTCTAATTTTTGTTACTATTTGTTGAGATGTTTTTTGCATCAAACATAATCGTCTTGAGATTACTTGTGAAAGTGAAATTGGCACTTTTCAATTTGGTGATTAGCAACAATATGTCTATATGGAGGCAAAACAACACCCGAGAGGGCAATGCAAATTAAACAAAGGATATTGGATGACTCATGGTGGGAACGTGTGGAGTATCCACTTAAGTTCTACGAGCCTATTATGAGCATGTTTCGCTACTCTGACATAGAAAGACCTTGCCTTTGAGAGGTGTATGATGGAATAGACTCAATGCTTGGGAAGATGAAGAAAATCATAAATGAGAAAGAGCAAGATCCTGATCAAACCTTCAAACTATTGCAAGCAATTGTTGTAGAACGATGGAACAAGATGACCACTCCTCTATATTTTATTGTCTATGCATTGACACCAAAATATTATAACAAACAATATCTTACCAGGAAGGCTAAAACCATATAGAGATTTAGAAGTGTCTGATGGGTACAAGGCAACATTCCTTAGACTCCTTCCTGATGATGATATGTGAGATTTGATTATAGATGATTTCATAGAGTGTTTGAATGCAAGAGGTCTAAGTAATGATGCTCTTTGTCATCGGTTTAGGAAGAATGCTCATAGTTGGTGGTACCTCCATGGCCAACGATTCCAATCTCTATAACCCCTTGCAATCAAAATTTGATCGCAAGTAAGTTTTATTTGAAATTTTTTAGTTTACTATGTCTTCATGAGTTCCTTGTAATTTATATCTTAGATTAATAATTTTATTTAATTGTTTACTTTTTCTTGTCTTCATAGGTTTCAATTTCATCTGCCTCAAAAAGAAATTGGAGCACATATTCTTTCATCTACTCAATATAACACAATAGGTTGCAATAAAAAAGAACAGACAACTTAGTATATGTGCATTCCAACTTGTGTCTCATCTTGCACAAGCATAAAAAATAAAAAGAAGGGGAGACGAAGATGTGGGATTTAAATATAGAGCTTGCAGAATTGGATGCTTCCACTTCTCAATTTGAAATTGTTGAATTGGAAAAATTTGACAGTGATGATTTTATTGGTGCAGTTGATCCCATTGGCCTTAGCACTATTTGTGAATCAACTAATGCCAACAAAGAAGAAGATGAAGAAGAAGAAGAATAAATTATTAATCCATTATTTAAAACTTGAAACAATAAAACTTGAACTTGATGTTATGATTTATCATTTGACATTTTAATATTTTGATGTTGAACTTGAAGTATATAATGCTATGATGGTATGATCATGATGCTATGATGACAATTTTATGATGTTTTTGTTGTTTATATGATATTATGTAACATTCTAATCTTAATTCATGCTTATAGGCTACATAAATATATTATATATTATATACATATAATACATATTTTTGTACTAACAAACCCAAACGAACCCAAACCCCATTTCAAAATTTTCTTTTGCCAGTGAACCGGTTCTTCAAACCTTAACCTAAACCGACAACCTAGTGATTTATCTACTAGCAAGAAATATTAAGTATCCAGCTCTCATATGTAGAGGCGTGATAGGAAATGATAAGGGACAATTTAATGTGTATGATTGTCATCCTGAATTACAACTGCATGAAAGAGAAAGCTATAGGAGAATCAATGATATTTTTACCATGAACATCATACACACACTTCAGGATGGACTAAATAGGAGGTTATATATGGAGTTCATGGCATTGATTGAGAAGTATGCAGAGATATTGGCCGTAAATATAGTTCCCCACCTTCACTTCATCAGGATCTAAGAATTTTCTTCAAAACTTTACAAACTCCCTAAGTATCCTACAAATAAGATGGTCTTGCTAGAGGTGGTCAGGCAGTTGTCAGAGTTTGATTTTATGCAGAAGGAGAAACACAAACAGGGAATTCCTTCCTCTATTACATTGGGGAAGATTCTTGAGACATGTCCTTCACTACAGGCAACAGAGATAGTAAGTATGGAGTTGCATTTTTATCAACTTGGGGTCTACAAAGGAAGAAAGGAAAGTGATCCATTCCAAAGAATCCATACTTATAAGGGGAAGAGATATAGACATAGGATAGACATTGAGGACTATTGGGAAAACTAGTGAATGAATATGCTATAAGGAGAAAGATGTGGTCCAGGATGTCAGTTGATTTCATGAGTAAGTGTAGTATTTTTCTTGTTCTTGATCAAGTTAAAGATAATGGAAATCATATTCATCCACATTATGAACATGTAAATGGAAAGCTAGTCGAGCCACAGCTTACAAAATTGGGCATCTTGATGAGAGAAGTGATTGATAGATCAAGAGCATTGATTGATAAGCAGATAAACAAGTTAAAGAAACAAGGAGTTGCCTTCACACATGTAAGGATGTAGAGTGGGGAGTCTTCCTTAAAAGGAGATGAAAGTACCATAAACACTTTAGGATTACACAATGAGGATGAACGACAAGCCTCAAAGAAAAGGGAAAATGTGGTAGATGCATCACAAGTAGAAGTGAGAGAAATGTTAGTAAGGAATCTTGAAGCAAGAGGCACAGGTCTACCACATCTACTCCCACTGTGAGTTCTTCATCAATAAGAGAAGTAGAGATGTAGAATATAGAATAGAATTCAAAATAGGGTGGAGATAAAGAGATTCAATAGTGCATGCAGTTATCAATCTACTCTTCATTCATGTGTTGATTCTGTGTGAAATATCTTGCATCTTGGGCATAATACCTCTATCATCATCGTGACATCAATTCTATGTTTGAGAGACCATACAAGTAAGGAAGCTAAAGCAGAGACCTTTGTACATGGTGAAGGTCATATAGGGTGGACTGTATAAAGTGCAGGAGAAGTCCTTACAGTGTGGACCATACGAAGTGCAAGTGGAGATTGTACAATGGGGTGGAGCCATCAATGTTTCCTAGTGGGTAACATTGATCGAGCGATTGAAATTGACTATCGTACGATGGTCTTGGACCATATGGTGAGGGAGGAGTGTGACATAGTTACTGTACGACATTCTACCGTATGAGCGAGGAACCATACACCTTAATCATACATCATCATACACAAGTGTTGGGGAGTCATTATAGGTTGGCATACGACTAAAGATGGTACATCATAGTGGTATCATAGTTGGTGTTTTTGTCAGTCTATCAGGTAGTGGATGGAGAAGGAGCTCATAGTATGAACTAGGAGGTACCATTCTGCTGACAGAATGTGGGAACCACAAGATCCTGCCATTGAAATCATGACACTATTAAGGGAGCTGACCCAAATCCAAACTCATCTCAACAAAACCATGGTCAGGGGGGAAAAACAACAACATCTCATGGAGGGTCACTGGAAACACACAATAGTGGGTGATGTTGATTGAGCGATTGAAATTGACTACCGTATGATGGTCTTGGACTGTACAGTGAGGGAGGAGTGTGAAATAGTTATCCTATGACATTATACCATATGGGTGAGGCACCATACACCATAACCATACATCATCATACGCAAGTGCTAAGGGAGTTGTTACACGTTGTTGCACAAATGAAGATGGTACATCATAGTGGTATCATAGTTGGTGTTTCTGTCAGCCTATTGGGTAGTGGATGCAGAAGGACCTCATAGTATGCACCAGAAGGAGGTACCATTCTACTAACATAATGGGGGAACCACAAGATCCTACCATTTCAAAATCATGACACTATTAAGGGAGATAATGTGAAACCAAACTCAGATCAAGGAAACCATGGTTAGAGGGGAACAATGACAACATCTTATGGAGGGTCACTAGAAACACACAACACTTACATTCTCAATCGATGATGTTGATTTTTCCCCAGGGACCAAAAGCACCTCATGGAGAAAAAGAACCACTTTCCATGAGTTGCAAGAGAAGCTAAGACAAGACTGGAGGAATGCAGATCTAGAGGGAGATATATCCTTCAGGGATTATGTGGATCTTTTAATGAAATACTCGGGCAATAGGAGTCATTGCTATTACAATGATGGCATCAAACAAAAGATTAGAAAGCTAAATATATCATCCTTTGATGGGTCTAAAACAATATCAATATGAGCATGGGTACAAAAAGAAAACACCTACTTCAAGCTCAACCCAATGTCAAAAGATAAAGCAATCAAATTTACAGGACTCCATTGGAAGGAATCTCTCACAAATGGTAGCACCATGAGATGGTCATGATCGAGTAACTGCATATGCTGAAATCACCAAGAAATTGATAGACCGCTTTTATGGGAAGGATCCGGAGCTTAACTTCAAGGAGTTGGCACAACTAAAGCAGACTAGACCAGTGGACGATTACATTTCAAAATTTCAAAGGTTGTTAGTGTTGGTTACTAACATGTATAAGAGAAGACTTGTCATGTTATTCATGGATGGATTGATGGAACCCCTCAAGGGTTGGGTCAAAGGTTTCAATCCCAACATGTTCATAGAGGCATATAAGAAGGCACGTAACATGGATACCTCATCCTACAAAATTCACACACATTCCCAACCGCCTCTCCCACCAGAGGATAGGGACAAGGAGCCATTTTAGAAGAAGCCTCTGATGGATGAGGCCACTCATTAGGAGCTCCGAAGGAGGAAGCCTTGTTTCACTTGTAAAGAGCCTTGGGAACCAGGTCACCATTGTCTTGGTAAATGGAAGATTCACTATATTGAGGTGGTACCTGATGAAGAGGAAGAGACTCATCATGTAGAGAGGATTTCCATGCTTTTACAAAGGGGAGGTTCCATTGCTATTCTTTCTGCAACTACCAGATGTAGATTATTTTGGGTTTGTGGGACACTTTAGGGGGAGCGAGTCACGGCTATGCTTGATAGTGGGGCCATGTTGAGATTGCTAAAACGCAATGCAACCAAGATCACCTGCATGCAAAGCTGTTACATAGAAGAAGAAGACAGAAAGAGGATAGAAGTATTCAGAAACTATGGCGGCCGATAGGCCAGAGATTGCAAGGACATGTTGACAGAAAATAAGTTCTATATTCAACAATGTAAAAATGATTACAAACTCCTTATGAAATACAAAGATGACAATCCTTATAAAGGATGTCGAAACCCTAAAAGGGCAACTGCTAGGAAATA
>MU225234.1:2106293-2117469 GCA_018584345.1 Thuja plicata | reverse complement strand
TCTTGACTTTAACTTATTTGAAAAGGGCATATATTTGAGTGCTACTTTAAAAATTAAAAGTGTAATATTGTTGCCATCCTCTTTCTAAACCTAACCCTAACCCTAGCCTTAACCCTAGAACTATGGTAAAAATACTAGACCTAAATGTAGTTCTAGCCAATAACCCTAAATCCTAATCCCAACCATAATCCTAACCATGATCATAGTGCAAACCCTAGAGATAACTCAAACTCTAACCCTAACCATGGTGTAAACCCCAACCCTAATAGAAATTTAAACCATAACCATAACCATAATCCTAACCCTCTTCCTATCCATACGCCAAACCCTAGACCCAACCATTAAGTAAACCCTAACTATAACCACAATCCCAATTCAAACCTAACCATAACTATTACCCTAACCCTAACCCCAACCTCAACTCTCCCTCAAATCCTCATCCAAACCCTAACCATAATCCTTAGCATTATATAAGCCCTAAAACTAGCCATGATTCTAACCATAGTTCTCTAAATGTTAATTATAACCATAATCTTAACTCTAACCCTAACCCTAACCTAAACACTAAACCTAAATCTAAACATAACCCTAACTAACTATCTATCTAAATTAAGAATGACCCTAAACCTAACTACATCATTGACCCAAAACTTAATGCTTACCATAATCATGATATAAACCCTAATTGCAACGTTAAACCCTAACTATAAAATTTATTCTGATTGTCAAACAAACCTTAAGCCTAATTCTAACCATAATCTTTACTCTAACCCTTAACCCTAACGTAAACCCTAAACCTAAACCTAAACATAAACATAACCCTAACTCTAACTATTTATCTAAATTAAGAATGACCCTAAACCTAACTATATCATTGACTCAAGACCTAATGCTTACCATAGCCATGATATAAACCCTAACCACAATCCTAAACCCTAACTATAAATTTTATCCTAACTCTTAAACTAACCTTAACCCTAAGAAAATGCTAATATGAACCCAAACCAAACCCCAATCTAAACACTAACCCTAATCATAATTTTGAGCCTAAACCTAACCGTAAGTCTAAATTCATCCTAACTATAACCAAAACCCTAATCCTAACCCTAACCAAGAGGTAAACCCTAGCTCTAATAATAATTGCAAACCTAACCGTAAACCCTAACTCTAACTAGAATTTTAACTCTAACATTCACCATAATTCTAAATTTTACGCTAACCATACTCCAAACTCTAACTTTAGCCCAACCCTAACCATGATGTTTACCTTAACCCTAACTATAATCCCAAACCTAACCCTGAACCCTAACTCTTACCATAACCATAATCCAAATTGTAACCCTAACCCAAACACTAACTCTAGTCCTAACCATGCCCTAACAATAATATTAACCATAACCCAGATTCTAACCCTAACCATAATCCTAACCTTGACCTTAACCCTAAGGCTAACCATGATGTCAATCCTAATCCTAAACAAAATCTAAACCATAATCATCAACCCTCCTAACCATGACGTTGACCATAATTCTAACCACAACCTAAAGGATGGCTCCATATTTAGAAATAGTATTGGAAACCCAACCTTAAGATTACAATTTATTAAAAATATTCTATATAGTTATATATTAATTTATATAATTAATTGTATGTATTATGTTGATAATATTTAGATTATAATTTAAGTTAAATTTGAAATTTTAATAATAAGTTACATAAAATTATAATTTAGATATTAGGAATTATATTTATAATTAAATTAATTCATGTAATTTGAATATCAAATATATATTATAATAGAATAACGTATTAAATCTATATTTTAAAGTATAATATAAAATTATATATTTAAATAAATAAATATAATTTAAAAAATACTTAAAATAAAAATTACATTTTTTATTTTCTAAAAAATAGCATATATTAATAATAATTTAATATATAGAAAGAGAATTTATATTTTATATTCATTTAAATTCAACATATATCTATAATTAAAAAAATAACATATATATTAAATCATATCATCAAATCATAAAATATAAATTAAATATATTATATTATATTCAAATATTGATATGAAGATTTAATAAATTCATACTAGAATTAAAAAATTAATAAAAAATATATATATATATTTATAAGTTTAAAAAACTTTACTAACGAAGTGGGCTTCCAAAGATTTTATTATCATAGATACGGCACTTTTTACGATCGTCTCTAACACTCTCGTACTGCGCTACAGACTGACACTCTCTGACGCTGGTGAAAGATGATGGTATGGTGTATGGGTGTATGGGTGGATGCCGTGCAAACATTTTAGTTTTCTATTTAGACGTTGCCCAAGTGAGACACGTTGTACACCATAATAGTACATCGCCATACGCAAGTGTTAGGGAGTCGTTACAGGCTATCATATGGCTAAAGATGGTACATCATAGTGCATATGACTTTGCTCATTTGTATCTTTCATTGTCCATAAGGAGGTCCACATATGAGCATGCACAAGATGATTGTCTTGTTGTTGAGGGTCCTTTCTTGGAGATACACTCAAAAATTTTTGTTTAATTAAATAATTACTAGGTCTTGACATTGATTCTTCTAGTAAGTTAGATTTGGATAAGTTGAAAGAAAAGATGAAATCAATCTACTTTAGAGACATGGAATATTTTGAGAAGATTTAGTTGAATGGATTTCTCTCACATATGATTTCCATAAATGATTTGTAGAGGTATACTTTAGATTGGGATAGCATATTGGATTCCTGCATGGAGAAGTTAGAAGTCATTGAGTTACAACATAGTAGCCTTCCCAATGTTGACATGGATGAAATTAGTGCAATTATAGTTAAGTTCATTGAGTTTGCTATAGGGGAGAAGGAAAAGGGGGCGTATCTCTTGGATGATAAGTTGTACGATGACTAGGCGTCTTCCCTACTTTTTATTGGTCCTCCAGCCATTGAATTTTCTCATTGGCTTATTTTGTGGGTCTTCATTCTTATTGGCTATTTGTGGTTTCCCTAATTAGGGTTTTCTTTGGATTAGTCTGGTCCATTTATTCTATTTTAATCTTGGTCATTCATTGTAATTGGGCCTCCTATGTGACCCCTACTCCTCACATTTGAAAAGGGAGAATGTTAGAGAATTGTTGATAAGATACTGTCAAATTGCTATACTATTCATTGTTGTGTTTTTCATAGTGAATAATTATGATATTTTTTGGAGTGTTGTATCGTGATTTACATTCCTCATTTATAATAGATTTTATTTCAAGTATTTAGTTAGAATTTTCTTTGAGTAATTTTGTGGGATAAGAGTAATTCTGAATGCATCCTTGCTTGACTCGATCATAAACCAAACCACTAGCTTCTTATTACTTGTAAGTCTTTCCTTGCGTGGTCAAATGGAATTCTTATGAACTTAACTTCAATTGTTACTTGCTCATTGATTTGCATCCATTGATGGGATTAATGAAAGGGTATCTATTTGAACATCAATAAGACACACCTTAGAAGATTACACTAGATGAGTGGAGTTAATGACAAGACTGCATCTAGTAGAGTCCAAGGATATTCACTCTTCTTGGCTTCCTTGTGTAGAAGTATCTTAGATTCGTAGGCTTAATTTCATTTCATTTCGTAAGTTGGAAGTTGGTATATTTTCATTGTGCATTGTGAAGCCATAACACTCAGGATCAAATTGATAGTCCCAGTGAACAACATAAATCCCCTCATGCTATAAACATATCACATTATTATCACTGAGTGAGTATCCACTATTGAGAAGGAACCTTGGAGGAGTCACCTTTATGATCTTTCATTGCAATCTTTAGTATAAGTGATGTCCTTATTCAAGAGATGATTTAATATTTGGTGTTTCATCTTGAAACATCGAGTGTTCTATCCTATATGTTGTAAGGGTATAAAAATCACATCAACAGGTCCCACCTCTGTTCTTTTCTAGGAAACTTGTCTCATTATTTCAGTTGTCTCCTCAATACTTGCTTGGATTTTTCCTTGTTTAGCCAAGTTTTCTCCTTGCACTTGTTTGTCATGTATGAGTTGCCCAATGGTTTGCTAGCTTGCTCTCCCATTCACCCTTGTTTGGATTATGGTGTGGCTTTTGCCAGGTGCCTCCCACACACTCAAAGATTTGAGTTCCCCTTCAAAGGGAACCATTATGTAGGTGCCACATGTCTTTCCCCACTACTTTTGATCAAGGTAACATCTTCCCTCATTGGTGCATCACATTTGAAGGATGTTGGTTGTTCTAGATTGCATCACCACATGTTATGATCAAATGACGAATATAAAAAATTATTGCGTTATTGTGCAACGATCATCATGGAATTCATGTAAAGTAGGGAAGGTGGGAAATCTTTTTTGTTACGAATATTCTTCCTTCCTCCAAGGTCATGAGAGGTATGAAATAGGGTTTTCTCCTTTATCTAAGGGATTGGATCTTTCATCATTAAGACTTATATGCCTAAGAAGAATTCTCCATTAGGAGAAAACCATAATTACAACACCACATGCAAATGTTGTTTTATAATTATCAAGAGGAGTAGCCCTACTTAGGGACCTCTATATTGTATTCCATTCTTAATAGAAAATAGTGTATCAGACTATGTTTTTTGACCTTTGTCATGTGCTCTTTATGTTTTGTAATCTTATTAATACGTGTACTTTTTGTCATTAAATGAGTTTTTCTTACTTATCTTTTAGTTGGTCAAGCTTTTGTGCTAATGCTACTGGTTAGTAAGAAATACATCATGACATGAGTTCCTTCATCTCTTATGGGGTTACCTTTATGAAGACATTGTGCTTTCTTATGGAGGGAATTTTAAAGTGTTATAAAATATTTTTCGTATTTGGTATTTCACCTTAGCTTAGTTTGTTTTTTTTCCCTCTTTTCCCTTTCCTCCCCCCATGAAGAGTCAACTTCTAACTTCTTGGAGGTTGTTTTGCAGAGTGCACCTATTGCCACATTTGTGAAACTTTTGAAATGCCCTCAAATAAGCCCCACAACTTTGGAGGTCAACATGTTCCTTGGGACCTCTATAATTAAGAGTGATACAAAAAAATATTTTGAAAAATGACATTAGAGTAAAACCATAGCATTTATCCTTCTTGGTGAAAATCATGGTCATAAAAAACATCCACCACAATATTCTTTTGAAGGTTTAGGCCCAAAATAGCTTTTTCCCGAGATACAATATGATACAAAATTGTTGGGATATAATTAAAAATAGTATTTAATTTTTTCTTACTCCATGCACAGTCCCAAATAATATGTTTTAGACATATCTATTTTTTATTCAATCTAGGTTTTAATGAAGCGGTAGGCAAAGGCTTAAGTAGACCTTTTTAAAGGACATTGACCAAACTCATGAGTACACAACCACCACCAATCTTTTGAGAAATTAAATTTCAATGGAGAGCAAAGTTTCACGATTAGATCAATTGGAACCAATCATTTCATAGAAATAACAAACCCTTTAGAGCTATTGCTTAAACCAAAGTTGTTTTTAAAATGTTTGGTGAGGTAGCCCACTCAAGGAATTAAAATCCGACAAGTCTTTGAACTGACAAGCTCCTTTCTTGAATAAATAGTAGAACATGTCTTAGAAGGAAATAGCAAGAGGTTGTCCTTTATATTGAATCAATTTGTTCCACCAAATTGAAGTGTCACAAAAAATGCAGCCATGTTGTAAAAAATATTATCTCTGGTTCAAGTATTTTATTACTTGCTTCCAGGCCTTCCAAATAGACCATAAAGGGAAGAGGCTTTAATATGAAAGAAAGGATCCATTAAAATCGTATTCATCCACTTGACAGTTTTCCATTTTCTTTTGACTAAGGCTTGTATGTTACAAAAATGAACCAAAAATTTCCAAGGTTTATCTCCATTGATAACTCTATCTATTTTTCCACCAAATAAACCCCTTGAGTTTTGGGACCCAACAAGCTTAACCCACCTTTAGCTTTAGGTAGAATATAATGTAATGAGGAAGTGTACTTGAAACCAACATTACCACTCTAGTTAGACCATTAAAAAGTGGTGAACAAGTTTGATAAGATCATTGTAACTTATATTTAAAGGCATCCAACAAGAGGATTAATAAACATGTGAAGCCAAAAATATATGATTTGCCACTTGAATCTTACCAACTAAAGATAAAAAAAGTATTTTCTGATGTGTATAATTTAGTTTTTATTTTTTTAAGAAACCATTTTCACATAGTAGAAAGAGAAATGCCTAAACCAAAGGAGATGCCCAAGTAACAAGAAATCTAACCATGTTTGATTTGCTTCTATTTCTTGCGAATCTGAGCATGAACATGATCCAATTGTATCAAGAGAAGTTTTGTTTTATGATGAGCTAACTTAGACCCAAAAACTTAACAGCAAAGATTGAGGGCATCCATGACATTAATGATCTCCTCTTCGGATTTTTCAAGAAAATGTGTGCCATCATTAGCAAAATGAGAATTAATCACAACTGAGTTATTGGGGATGGACACACCCTTGATCTTATTTATTTGTTTGTATTTTTGTAGCAAATAACCAAGAGCGTCAACAACAAGAATATAAGAAAAAAAAAGACTAAAGACAACCTTCCATGATTAAGTGTTGTACAGGAAAGTATTTAACATCTTATTTATATTAGTTGAGCATTGGCATTTTTAAACAAAATGTCAACGTGTTTGCATAAATTAGGATCAACCCTAACCATTGTAACTTCCAGAGAATAAATCTTTAGCACATTCTATCATAGGGTTCATCAAAATCCAGCTCCACAAGGAGTACATTTTGGCATGATTCTGAGCTCATTCTATATTTGTCATCCTAGAATAAGATTATCAAGAATAAATCTCCCACCAAGGAATCTTATTTGTTATGGTCTGACAATATCTTTCGCCGCTAGATTAATCCTAACTGCTATTGCTTTAAGAATAATTTTGTAGGAGGTATTAAGCAAATTAATAGGATACCACCCCAAAATAGCATATTCATTTTCTCCTTTAAGAATAAGTTTGATAATACCTTTATTAATATCGCACCCTAATGAACCAGTCTCCAAAACCTCTAAATAGAACAGAATCATCTTAATATATTGCACATGATTTGATAAAATTACATAGAAAGCCCACCAACTCCATGACATTTATTAACAGCTATAAAGAAAACACCGTGTCCTAACTCTTCAATTGAAAAGTTATGATTTAACAAGTAACTATAATCCACATTCAATTATATAGGCTTATGATCTTTGCTAGTTTCTTTTAAGTCTACGAGACCTTAACTATTTTCAATGTATTCTTTTATTAAATTATTAGATCTCATCACTAGATCACGTTTGTGATTTGTTTTATTTCATAGTATTCTTTGATCAAATGATTGCATTGTTTTCTTGTGCATAAGAAAAATTACGAAGACAGGGTGTGACTCCCCTCTTTTATTTCTATCTACAGTTGTTCTCTTTAAATGAAGCTGACAAAACCATTGGACGCCTGCAGAAATCTCCTGAAATCTAGAATACATAGTGTTTTCTGAGAATAGATTGAAGCAGGGAGATCAGTTTAGTTTGTCTCCCCTTAAACAAATTTGGGCTTTGGTAGGGTTTCATAATATTTTTCATTCAAATTCTGCCCATTTTTTTGTCATCGACATCTTTCACAACACAACACAATTTGTGCAGATTCTTGAGTTGAACTTGCCATAGTTTTATTGAGTCTTTTTTGGTAATCCATACGTGGCTGGATCATATTTTGTTGTGTTTTAATCGTTCTGAAACAATACTATATGTTAAATGAAGATGTTTGTTCTGTTGTTTTATCTATGGCTGGTTTCTTTGGATATAATGGACTGAACATAACCGAAAACAGGTAAAAGTAGGAAAACCTTAGGCTAATTACAGTCTCCCTAACTGACCTGACATATGGGCATGGGCATCACAGAGTACCTTCATAATCTATGTGCTCACCAATCAGATTCACCCTTCCTGCATCTCTAGTTCACGTAATTGTCAACCAAATATATCTAAGTTCAAATATAGCTGGAGTAGAAATTATAACAATAGAAAAAATCTTGTGAACATATAACCAAAGAAAGTTAAACTCCATGCCATGCCATCATGAGCCCTGTGAACTGGATTTCAACCTTGATTTATAAAGGGCAATTTTTCTCCTTGACACCGAAACAACATGCTGCAATGGGAAATTGAAAAGCCGGAGTATATATGAAAAATTGATTCCATGTAAAGGGCTTAGAAACATTTGGGATAAATGTAAATGGCAGATTTGGCTGGGGTCTTATGGAATGGGGGATTCCTAAAAATAAAGCTGGAGTCGCTTTTTATTTTTTAGAAATATTTTAAAGGTAGTGGTCTCATGAATTTTGTAAGCTAGTTCAGCTTAAAAGTTTAAACACTGACAAATGGTAAAAAGCATTCCTAAGCTGGTGGGGCAATTTCTAGCCCCACCCCTTTTTCACCCGCTTACTAAAAAGTAGGAACTCCTATTTTGAAGGAGAAGATTACAAATAATCCCGTAGACAAACAAAATTTTGTTCATGGGACCACCCTCTTCCTTATAAATAGAGCTTAAGCCCCCTAATAGGACCACTGCCTTACAATCTAATTCTGCTAATTTTTTTAGTATTTTCAATGCCTTTGTAAAGAAATGTGATCTCAAGAAATGTGCTGCAGGAGCAGCTACAAGTGTTGGGCGCCGGAATAATGTTTACATATTGTTTTTGGGGAGTGTTATAATGTTTTGTTATTATTAAATTTTAGGACATATTTTAATGTTTTGCTATCACTTTAGTAAAGGATTAAATAAAACCTTTACGGGTCTGGTGGTTGCCAAAAATAGTTTTTAACTGTTTACCTTTATTTATATACTCTCTCCAAAACCTCTGGGAGAAGAGATATATTTTTATTTTCTTTTTGGTGGGAAGAAAACCCAGAATATCAAGTGATATTATGAAGTTATTTGTACTGTGCTTTGAATATATGAAATAAATAACATTGTCGGGGTTTCCTGTTACTTCAGTTTATTTTCTATTTAATTCCAGCGTGCCTCAAAGATGCATATCACATTTATTGGTTTCTTTTAAATAAATTGTAGTGGCATTTATTTTGTGTGTAGAAGTCATTGCTGCAGGAAACCAGACTCACACAAAAACCTTTGGAAGTCAATTTGGGCAGAAATGCCTCTTGCTCGCGTGAACACCATGTGAAGTGGCCTGAACGTGGTGGAGAGTGGGTAGGAGGAATGTACAATATTTTCTTCATGGCCATTTGCAGGAACAGGCTGCGGGTTGAAGAAGCACGTGTGTGGTAAGGCAACATCTCTATGTGCTTTCCGTATGAATGGATTCAAACTGTAAGGCGTTGTTCGTGTTTGAAGTTTTTGTCATTCTCATGACATTGTTGTAGATTTCTCCAGTTTCTTCTTTCCATCTCATAGTGAGGCTGTTACAGACTTTATTCTTGTTCCTCCTCCTCATATTGGTATCAGAGCGAGACAAGATCTTGTTGGGAAGTGCATGTCTGCAGAAGAATCACAAGCTGAAGCTAAGGCTCACACCACGCCTCCCAAAAGTATGACTCCATATGCCATCAAAAAGATGATGGAAGAATTGCTGGAAGAGAAGTTGAGGGAGTTCAAGGGGTCCAATGATAGAGATAAGGAGAATGAGATGGAAGAAGGTGCCAGTGGAGATGAAGAAGGAGAACAACACCAGGATCCACCAACGGAATTGCCTGCAGATCAAAAGGCATTCGTTGATGCTTTAAAGTCAATAAGAGGAGATGTTACTGACAGGCTACCTACATATGGAGGTAGTCTCAATAGTGAGGAAGTGATTGAATGGATTGAAGCAATCACCAATCACTTCGAGTTGAATGAAGTTCCAAAGAATGATAGGGTAAGGATTGCAAAAGGAAAGCTGAGAGGATCTGCTCTCTCGTGGTGGAATTATGTTCAAGGAGAAAGGATACAAAATAACAAAAGTCTAATTTCTTCATGGGAAGTGATGAAGGCAAAAATCAAGGCACAATTTTTGCCTGTAGATCACGAGGTGCAGTTGTTCAAGAAGCTACAAAGCTTGAAGCAGCGAAACATGGACGTGAATGCCTATACGGAGGAGTTCCATAGGTTAACTCTCAGGGCAAAGAAACAAGAGGAGGAACTAGAAAGAGTGGCCAGGTACTTGAATGGCCTAAGGGTGAACATACAGGAGGAGATTAGCATTCTTACCCCGGATACGGTGGGGAAGTGTTTTCAGCTTGCTCTTAAGGTTGAAGAGAAGTTGAAGAGGACGAGTGATCAGCACCAAGGAGGAAGAGGTGGAAGGAATGACTGAGGTAGGGGAAACTTCAGCAATAGAGGACAAGGCCAGTGGTCCCAAGGTGAGTTGAACCCCAAGGAGCAAGTGGGTGACTCAAAGAGCAGAGGAGGCTACAGTGGAAGGGGATCTAACGGAGGAAGGTCTAATGGATCAGGCAGAGGATCCAGGTTCTCGGGAATGAAGTGCTACAATTGTGGTTAGTTGGGACACCCAAAGTATAAGTGTCCACAAAGGGAATCTACTTCTCATAATGGTGAAAGGAGGGTCACTTATGTGCAGGAAGATAATGTGAGTATGAACTCGCCAAAAGTTCAGTTGATGATAGAGGCTGAAGGAGAAAGTCTCATGATAAGGACACTTCTTAAGGAATCGGTAAAATAAGATACCACTCAAAGGAGGGCTCTTTTTTGAGTCCATTGCAAGGTGAAAGGCAAGTTGTGCAGGGTGATAATTGATTCGGGTTCCACGGATAATATCATATCACTCGAGGCTGCAAACAAATTGAGGTTGGAGAGACTTCCACATTCTTGTCCATACAAGGTCAGTTGGTTGAATAAGGGGCAGCAGGAAGTTGTGAATGAGCAAGCTTGGGTAGAGTTCAACATAGGGGGATATAAGGATAAGATACTATGTGATATCTATTGAAGTTGATGAAAACTATCAACCCACAACTCCCAAGAATCACATGCATGCAAACCTGTCACAGAAAGAGAGAAGCAAAAAAGCTATGGAGGCCAAAAATCACAGATTGATGGAAGAGGAAACATCTTGTGCAAATAATGGAGAAAAAACTCTTAATGCAATAACATCCTCAATTAATTA
>MU225234.1:2085715-2103705 GCA_018584345.1 Thuja plicata | reverse complement strand
CTTGAAGAAGAGGATGGAATAGGCTTTGCATTGGTGCTCAAGCCTAAGGAAGATAGCAAGAAGGAAAGTAGAACAGTAGGCCCGAAAGAAGTGGAGGAGTTGTTGAACCAATACAAGGACATCATTGATGATGTAATGCCCGAGTCTCTACCACCGGTGAGATACATTAGTCATTAGATTGATCTCATTCCTAGAGCAGTGCTACCTAATAAGGCAGCATATAAGATGACACCACAGCAGAATGAAGAGATTTCTAGACAAGTGCAGGAGTTGCTTGACAAGGGGCTGGTAAGGAAAAGTCTTAGCCCATGTGTCATACCCTCGATTCTTGCTCCTAAGAAGGATGGTAAGTGGCGGTTATGTACCGATTCTAGGGCCATTAATAGGATAACTATAAGGTATAGATTTCCTATTCCTAGAATAAAAGATTTGTTGGATTGTTTGGGGGGAGCTTCATATTTTTCTAAGATAGACCTCAAAAGCAAGTACCATCAAATAAGGATAAGAGAGGGTGATGAATGGAAGACGGCTTTTAAAACTAATGAAGGGTTATATGCGTGGTTGGTTATGCCATTCGGTTTGTCTAATGCTCCTAGTACGTTTATGCAACTAATGAATGAAGTTTTGCAGGACTTCATTGGGAAGTTTGTTGTTGTCTATCTTGATGACATTTTGATATATAGCAGAAAGAAGGAAGAGCATTTGCAGCACTTGAAGATGGTTCTACAAAGGCTGCAAGAACAGCAGTTGAAGATAAACTTGGAGAAGTGCGACTTCTTGAAACAAGAGTTGGTGTATCTTGGGTTTGTGACATCCAAGGGAGATCTGAAAATGGATCCATCCAAAGTTGAGGCCATCCTTAATTGGCCAACACCACGGGCTGCTGGAGAGGTTCAAAGTTTCCATGGTTTGGCCATGTTCTACAACAATTTCATAAGGAACTTTAGCAACATTTGTGCACCAATTTTGGACACCATCAAAGGAGGAGGTAAAATGAGGTTTGAATGGAATAGTGCAGCAAATAAGAGTTTTGAGGAACTCAAACAAAAGGTAGCCAAGTATCCTATTCTTGTTTTACTAGATTTTAATAAATTTTTTACAATAGAATGTGATGCTAGTGGCTTTGCAATAGGGGTTGCTCTTAGTCAAGAAGGCAGACCCGTTGCATTTTTCAGCGAGAAGTTGAATGAGGAAAAGAAGAAACATTCTTCTTATGATCTGGAATTGTATGCCATGGTCCAGGCATTGAAAAAATGGAGGCACTATTTGTTTCCTAAAGAGTTTATTGTGTACACTGACAACCATGCTCTTAGTTTCTTGAATGGACAGGAAAAACTCAACCATAGGCACATGAAGTGGGTTGAGAGTTTGCAAGCTTATACCTTTACGATCAAGCATAAGAAAGGACAAACCAATAAGGTGGTTGATGCACTTAGTAGGAGAGTACTAATGGTGCAATAAGTAAAACTCCAAAGCATGGGTGTAAATGCATTGAAGGGAATGTATGCGAAAGATGGAGATTTCAGCGAAGCATATGAGGTTTGCACTAAGTTGGAAGATAGTTTTCATTCTGATTTTTCTGAATTCATCGTGCAAGATGGACTGTTGTTTAAAGGCAGCCAACTATGTATTCCTAAATGTTCCATGAGGGATAACGTGATTAAGGAGAAACATTGTGGAGGTCTTGGGGGTCATTTTGGACTCAACAAGACATTGGAGTTAGTACAAAGATTTTATTATTGGCCCAAGATGCAAACAGACATAAGGAAGTTTGTGGAAGGTTGTCTTGTGTGTCAAAGGGCAAGGGGAGTGTCAACAAATGCTGGACTTTATCAGCCTTTACCCATACCGAATAGACCTTGGGAGTGTTTGAGTATGGATTTTGTGATGGGGTTTCCAAGGACAAAGACAGGTTATGATAGCGTATTTGTGGTTTTTGATAGATTCAGCAAAATGGCTCACTTTATTCCATGTAAAACCACTAATGATGCTAGTTATATTGCAGAGTTGTTCTTTAAAGAAAAAGTTTGTAATCATGGTTTTTCATTGAGCATCGTATCTAACAGGAACAGCAAGTTTGTGGGTCACTTTTGGAGGACCCTATGGAAGAATTTGGGCACGAATTTGTCTTTCAGTTCAGCCCATCATCCTCAAAAGGATGGGAAAACTGAGGTGGTTAATAGGTCCTTGGAAAACCTTTTGTGATGTTTGACATGGTAACATGGAGGTAGTTGGGATGCCATCATACCTCAGGCAGAGTTTGCATATAATGACTCGATGAATCGTAGCACGGGCATGATTCCTTTTGAAGTTGTTTATGGAAGACATCCAAGAGGAGTTTTTGAACTCAGGAATGTGGATAGTTTGGAGAAGAGGAGTGGACACGCAGAAGAGTTTTCTGAAGAAATGGTGGAAGTGCATGAGCATGTGAAGACAACATTGCAGAAAAATAGCCTTAAGGTGAAGGCTAAGGCAGATTTGAAGCGAAGGAATGTGCAGTTCAAAATTGGAGACTTGGTCATGGTGCACTTGAACAAAGATCGGTTACCTCGGGGCAGTTATATGAAGCTGATGATGAAGAAGTTTGGGCCATGTGAGATTCTAGAAAAGTACGGAGAAAATTCCTACAAGATGGCATTGCCTCCAGATGTGGCTATTTCACCTATCTTTAATGTCTCGGATCTCACATTGTATAAGGGTTCAAATGAAGAAGTTGGTGCAGCAAAGCCAACAATTGAACCAGATGATTGGATTCAGAAGTTGCCTTCTAAGGAGAAGCCACAGATGGAATGTATCATCAGTAGTAGAGAAGCAATGAGGACATGACACAAAGTGCACATGGAGCATTTGGTCAAGTGGAAGGGCCTTCCAGATTTAGAGGCCACTTGGTTGCCGGAAACTAAGATTCTAAGGAAAGGGGGGGACCTACAGCAATTGGTCTCTAAGGGAACTTGAGACAAATTTACCCCCGGGAGTATGCTGTAGGAGCAGCTACAGGTGCTGGGCACAGGAATAATGTTTACGTATTATTTTTGGGGGGTGTTTTAATGTTTTGTTATTATTAAATTTTAGGGCATATTTTAATGTTTTGCTATCACTTTAGTAAAGGATTAAATAAAACCTTTACGGGTCTAGTGGTTGCCAAAAATAGTTTTTAACTGTTTACCTTTATTTATATATTCTCTCCAAAACCTCTGGGAGAAGAGATATTTTTTATTTTCTTTTTGGTGGGAAGAAGACCTAGAATATCGAGTGATATTGTGAAGTTATTTGTACTGTGCTTTGAATATATGAAATAAATAACATTGTGGGGGTTTCCTATTACTTTGGTTTATTTTCTATTTAATTCCAGTGTGCCTCAAAGATGCATATCACATTTATTGGTTTCTTTTAAATAAATTGTAGTGGCATTTATTTTGTGTGTAGAAGTCATTGCTACAGGAAACCAGACTCACACAAAAACCTCTGGAAGTCAATTTGGGCAAAAATGCCTCTTGCTCACGTGAACACCATGTGAAGTGGCTTGAATGTGGTGGAGAGTGGGTAGGAGGAATGTACAATATTTTCTTCATGGCCATTTGCAGGAACAGGTTGTGGGTTGAAGAAGCACGTGTGTGGTAAGGCAGCATCTCTATGTGCTTTCTATATGAATGGATTCAAACTATAAGGTGATGTTCGTGTTTGAAGTTTTTGTCATTATCATGACATTGTTGTAGATTTCTCCAGTTTCTTCTTTCCATCTCATAGTGAGGTTGTTACAGACTTTATTCTTGTTCCTCCTCATCAAAATGTCATTAATGTCTTGCAGGGGCTGCACCAATCAGATTCATTAAAACACCTTGTAAACTTTTAAATGGAGGTGTAAATTTCATAACCATTGAAAGCTTCTTTTATACCAATATCAGAATGGGAGTTTCCATGGATTTGGACATCTATCAAAGGAGAATGGAAAGAGGATTTTTGTTAGAAGATATTATATTCATCACTGCCAGACTACAGTAGACATTTATGCAAAATGTGTAGTCACAGATAAGGGATGCATACTGTTTCAGATAACTTGTCAAAGAAATATGATCTCATGGGAGCATGTAAAAGACAGAGTGTGGAATCATGAACAAGGTGCATGAACTATGTAAAGACTTGTGATAGCCCATAGTAGAAACTACATAAATAGCTCAGAAAGCTTGTTGAATGACTTGTGATTGCTCACTAGAAACTCCACAAATAGCTCAAAAAACTTGTTGAACACTCATTGGTTACTTCTGGTTCATGAATTATGTCATCCCCTTAATGCAAATGTATATGGCTTGGCCCATTTTATTTTCCTTAATTTCTCTTTTGTTGTTTAAGTAACAACAATGGTGGAGAGCATGTAGGTTTGGTTTGTATTAAAATGTTATTTTTTTATAGAGATCAAGTTTAATTCTGTGATTCTTTATATGGTAGAATGTGCATCCATTTCATATATTTGTATGGGTTTTTTCTATTATTTTTTTCCATTTTTTAATGCCATAGACATCCAGAGTTCAAAAGTAAGTTTTTTACGGAGGCAATATTTAAGAACTTCGGCAGCAATTTTCTACAATGTACCAACTAGGTAATAGTAGACACCCACTGGGTCTATCCAATTCCCTTAAAAATTAAATCATTTGGCGGTAGACCATTTTCTATAGTATTTGGATTATTTTCAATCAATGCATCATGCATCTTTAGTCTGTCTCTCTTGGATTTTGACCATCAATGCAAATCTCCTGAATGTAGCAGTCCTTATGGACTGTAGTCTTCCATAAATTCTTCACATGATTTTAACCTAATGTTATCCGCACCAACTCCAATAGTACATTGTATGAGAATTTGTAACCACCTCTTGGTTTCCTTTGGGGCTAGGAGGGGCCACACTTTAAATGCTTTATTTTACCTTATTCTTTCATGTAAATTCAACCTGCCTAACCTCTTTTCCCTATTGTAAGCATATTTTCTATCATTCTGTTAGTATTTGAATACCCAACTAAGTGTGAAATCTGACGTACAATTACCAGAGAAGCAATTTTTAAGGGTGGCATAAATGTCAATGCTGCTGGGAATGGAAGCCTAGGTGGTATGTCATCTAATATATGTAAAGATTGTTCCTCTGCCAAACTAACTCAAGCTTTTTCCAAGCCTTGCGGAAAACAGTCTACACTAACATTTGAATATATCTTCTTTACATCCCTCATAAATGTTAAATTTTAACAAAAAATAGAAGAACAATAATAATGACAATGAACACTAGAGACTTGTCCTAGGAAAACTATTCTCTCTGAGAGTGAAAAACCCAGCCCACAAAATGAAGTTCCTTTATTTAATACTTGAAATCAAGTACAATATTTATGACTTCCAAAGTCAATCAATATTTTCTAAGACATTGTAGAATAGCATTAACTCCTTTACATAAAATAGAATGATCACGATTGCTTAAGACTCACGGTAAGAATATAGAGTTTATAACAAAATACAATCACACATATTGATATCCTCACACCAAAAGTAGAAAATGTGATCACACCTCTCTTAAAGTAAATGAAACACAATACAAAAGAAGATAGCTTAGAACATAGCAGATATAAAGTAATACACCAACGTGTAATACATTCACACTAAAAATAATATAACTTCGAACCAGTAAACACATGCAAAGCATGGCACTCTCCAAAGAATGACCTTCGTTCACTCTGCCAAGAAGGAAGAATGAATCGCCACCAAAGTTTAAAAAAAAATCCCGAGTCTTGAAAATTGACTCATGCAACCACATGAACATGAAGATGAAAGGACGCCGAGTGCTTCCAAAGAAGGGACATCAATTGAAAAGGAGGCAGCCCAAGATGACAAGTCAGCGCCAACCAAGGAGAAGATACTCTCAAGGCACGGAAGGTAAATCATAAATGATATAAGAACTAGGATAGAAATCGAGATAAGAATTTTGATAGGAAACGGTTCGATTGCACACGAAAACTTCTGAAGCATAGAAGATACAATGTATTCATAACATAGCCAGTAGATAAAGCTTAGGTATGAAGAAGCTCTACCGCAACTACTCATACTTTAACACTCCCTCTTAGTAAGAGAGAGTTCTTCACTTAGTCATCTGAAGACAAGAGCATCTAGCTGCAATCAAAGAAATTGTTAGGATTGAGTAATATTGAGAGGGGGTGAATCATTATTACAACACTTTAAATTAAACTTAAACCAATTTCAAATAAACCATAAGATTGCTGAAATGAAAAGAACATAAGAAAATAACACACAACTCATTACATCATTATTTGTTGTTGAGGAAACCTTGGCCAAGGGAAAACCCCGGTGGGGATGGTACCCACAAGCATGCACTAAAGTATAATGTCCCTATTAGGAGACCTAGCCCTGTTAGGAGCTGATTATTACATAGTACATTTCCTTGTTAAAGGAGTATCAACCTTTTTAAAGGTATAAAACACCATGTTAGGGGTACACTGAGCTTACAGCTCTTACAACCAATACTTCTATTACAAAGTGTTCTTAGTAATGAACAAAACAAGCGTCTGCAATGCTTAGATAGTTCTAGTTGTAGCTCTCAATTATATATGTCAACCTTAGATCTTGCATCTTCCATCAATCATCTCTGACATCTCTTTACATCTTACACCCCTTTGCTTTACAAAATATTCTTCATATATATATGTGTTACAACAAATAGTCGGCTCTCAACTACAATACAAAATAGAATAAATACTTATATAAAAAGTAAATACAATGTCGGAAACCTTGTACTACCAAAGTATAGGTAATTCACAATAACAATCCAACTTAGCATGTTTGGATTCTATATTATACTCCCTCAATCATCGCGAAGTGATCAACTACTTTGTTTCACTATTCCACTGTCTTCACATGTCTTTGGAATACTCTAACTCTCTGTGATCAACACCAAAACACCAGAGACCTTAAGTGAAGGTCATACATATCCCAAATTTTCTTCCTCTAAGCTCGCAAGTCATCAACTATCATATACGGTCTTTGTTGTTCAAAACAATACTTTTATAATTTGTACTTTTGTTTCTATACTTAGTCATTTTCAAGACTGTATCTCCAAAACTGTACTTAACTCCAAGCAATCATTATATCAGATGTGTTTCCATAAATGGAAACCCTCAAGTGTCTCATAATAATCCAAAAACATCACTTGCCAATAGAAATGTCAACAAAATCTCATCATAGATTTTTCAAAACAAGATTGCTATCTCACCATAACAATGTTCACCATAGCTACTCCTAGAGGGTGAGAAATAACACAATAAAAGTCATAGAGTCACACATATGACTTCCACCATAGCTAATCCTAGAGGGTGGATCCATAATAACTACTCCCAAAGGGTGGAAACAATGGATTTCACCTCAAAATTCTCTCATAGAGAAGAACTCATTAGCAAGGGATTGCACCTCAAACTTCTCTTACAGAGAAGAACTCATTAACAAGGGATCACCTTGAACTTCTCTCATAGAGAAGAACTCCTTAACAAGGGATTGCACCTTGAACTTCTCTCATAGAGAACTCATTAAGTATATACCAAGAATCACTGAAGTTGAGACTCTTTCTCAGCAAGAGCAACATTCTCAACAATACCAAGTTTTTCTCTGAAATAACAAAACTTCACCCTTTGAAGTGGCTTGGTAAGAATGTTTGCAATCTGTTCCTCTGTAGAGATATACTTTAGTTCAATTGATTTCCTTTGAACCATGTCTCTCAAATAGTGATATTTAATTTCCACATGTTTAGTTCTGTCATGAAATATGGGATTAACCAAAAGCTTCACACAGCTTTGGTTATCACAAAATATCACTGTAGGATCCAAAGGCTATCCAAATAAACCTGCAAATAGTTTTTGAATCCACATAGCTTCTCTTGCTGCAACATACTCTTCTTTAGTTGTACTTTGAGCCACACAAGATTGTTTCCTCTTGCACCAAGAAACTACAGCTGAACCTAGGCTGAAACAGCGTCTTGAAGTACTCTTCCTATCAGGTACACAACCTACCCAATCTGAATTAGTGAAGCCTAGCAAGTTCAGCTCCTTACATGAAGAGTATTTTAGACCAAAACCCATTGTACCACGAACATATCTCAGAATATGTTTTTGTGCCAAAAAATGAAGTTGCATTGGTTCATACATGAACTTGTTGGGGCTAAAAAATGATGGATCTAATATCCAATCATTTTCACCAGCTAATGAATTCAACCACGATTGCGATTTGAATCCCTACAATTTAGGTTAGTAAACCAAGGCTGGTATGCCCAAATCTAAAACTTCAAATTATTCTAAATTATGAGATTTTCTCAAAAGATCAATAACTAACAATATATAAACTTGCATCAAAATATAATTATCAAAACATATAAAAAGTATTATGATAGGAAAATGAATTTAATATTAGTAAGCTCTAAAATATAATGCTGAAATGACAATGAGATCAGTGCCTAACCAATACTTGGGCTAAAGAGTCAGGAATGCTTCCAATCCTATGTACAATTCAGAGACGGTTTTAGGGCAACTTGTTACATATAGAACAAGACCATCATTCCACGGGCTTCTACTTGAAATATAATTCAATTTAAAGTATAAAGTTAGTTCAATTGAATTAAACTCTATTATAAAGACCAATTGAACAGAAGAAAGTGAAATAGATACAACTTTCTACTAATAATTCAAACTCCAAACTAAATTTGAATCATAAAAATCAAGAGAATAGAACACAATGGAATAATCTATTTCGATAAATCAAAAGACTAATTGAAAACAATAAAACTTATAACCTCAAGCAATAAAGAAAAGACACTTATCTTTTATTAATATTTGAAAATAGGTACATATGAGTTTGACGTTGTAGTAGTGAATCCAATTTCTACAAAGAGTTTTCCCAAAGAAAATTATGCCACCTCTTTACCTCGGTCCTGGTATCCATATTTATATATTTTTGAATGGATGCAAACGAGCTTTGGACCAAGGCATCGTTTCAAACAAACCTAATCACTAATTGCAATCTTTTAAAATTACAATATACAACCTTTTAATAATTAAATAATCATTTTCAATCAAGTTTGATATCCTTAAAATATAAATCACCATATTAAAGATAATAAAAGACAAAAATCCATTTATATTTATTCACCCTAATGATTGACTTCAAAATTTTACTATAGGGTAAAACATTTTAAGTAAATCCTTTCTTTTTAACACATATTCTCAAGAAATAGAATAGAGCAATTGGTTAGGGAAGGGGGAATGGGTAGTTAGGTAGTTAAGGGTTGGCTTGAGAGGTTGAGTGTTCAACTCCCGATTGCCAACCTTTTGTTCAAAATGAATATTTTACTTTTAAATTTATTTCTTTTTGTTTTCAAGTAGAGAATATTTAATTATTAGTGTAAGCAATTTTGAAATCTAAAGATTTACTTTAAACAATTATTGACATTGTCAAAAGAATATATATCTCCCTAAGTGAAAATAAAATTTTACTCTATAATGGATTTCATTTACTTGACAAGGATGAACATATTTTATGTTGAAAATATAAAGAGTATAATTTCTTAAAATACTACTAAAATAATCAAATAATTTAGCAATATAAGATACTTCCTTGTTAAATTTGAGCCTAAAAATTTAGGTGTCAATAGTGGCTCTGATTGGGGATGTGTGTCCATACATGGGCACAGTGAGAATCTTGTTATCTCTGGGAGAAGCAGACAAATAGTAAGAAAGGGTAAAATCAAGCTAAATGATTCACAAGTTTAGAAGATACTTCTTGTTTCAACAGAAGAAAAGTTTTAGGTACTGACCATGGGTTGGAAATTCCTGAACAATCTCATCAATTTCTTGTAAGTAGTAAGAGTTATTCCCTTCTTTTGATGCAATCATATAAGGTCCTAACCACAAGGCATCAAACTTACCATGTTTCCCTTTATCCTGATCTTTCGCGTTCCATTTCCATACCCAGTCGCCTTCCTTGAATGATCTGTCTGAAGCCTTTTTATCATGAAGTGTCTTAACTCATGGTTGTTGCCTAAAATTTCTTTCTTGAGCTTCCTTCTAATCTTGTCTGATTCAGCCAATTGATTCATTTTGTCCTCCATAAAGTTTATATCTTCTAATTCTTCTTCTTGAACAAATTTATTGACTGGAAATAGGTTATTTAGTGACAATCTTGCTTTCTTCCCATAAACCAACTCATAAGGATCAAACCCTATTGATTTCTTTATTATCACCCTATCTGCCCAAAGAGCCAAATTCAATTTTGAATCCCAGGCTTTCTTATTATTTCTTAACATCCTCTTAATGATCTTCATTATGTTTTTGTTGCTTGATTTTGCCTCACCATTTCCATTATGCATTTCCTTTACAACTGATTCTTAATGTTTGCAAAAGCATTCAGTGCTTCATCAATCCAATTCAAGATTGCATTCTTCTTAAGCATTGTGGCTATAGGTTTGACAATCTCAGAAAAGTTCAGAACAAACCACCTCACAAAATTTATTTGTCTAAAGAAGGATTGAATTCCCTTAACAGTTTTGGGAATCTAGATTTTATCAATGGCTTCAATCCTTTCAGGATCTATTCTTACACCATTCCTTGATACGATATGCCCAAGAAATTTACCTTCTGTTACTCTGAAATGACATTTCTTTGGGTTTAAAGATATCCCATACTCAAGTGGTCTTCTGAAAATCTGTTTCAAATGTTTATAGTGGTCTTCTGCCTTTTTGGAATAAGTTGTGAGATCATCTTGATATATCACCATAATGACATCAATAAAATCCTTGATTTCCACATCCATGGCTCTTTGAAATGTATTCCTGACATTTGTGAGTCTGAATGGCATCCTAGCATAGACATATGTGCCCCAAGGCATAGTGAATGTCTTTTTATAATGTTCCTCCTCTTTAACCTTTACTTGGTTATATCCAGAAAAACCATCCAGCATTGAAAGTAACTCACTTCCTGTCACTTTCTGCAATAATGCCTCCATATTAGGTAAAGCATAGTTATCATTTAGTGAAGATATATTAAGATTTCTAAAATCTACATAGATCCTGATATCTCCATTCTTTTTCCTGACTGGGACCAAGTTTGAAACCCAAGTTGATTGTCTTATTGGTTTGATAATACCAGCATCTCTCATCTTGATTAATTCTTCTTTCATCTTAGGAGCCAAAGTTGGATTTATAGGTCTTTACCTCTACCTAAAAGGCTTCGCATCAGGTTTTAAAGGTATTTCATATTGGAACAAGTCTTCCTGGTATGCCTTAAGATCATTGTAAGACCAAGCGAATACATGTCTATACTTTCTCAATAAACCAATATTATCTGATCTAACTTTTGGAGTCAATTTATTACCAATAAACATTTCCCTAGGTGTTTTCTCATTTCCCAAATTTATTTTCTCCACTTCCACAATAGTTTTATTATCAACTTTAACTTATTTCTTGGAATCCTTGACATCAAACATCTTCTCTAGTTCCACAAGACCTTTTGGGATTTTATTAGTTTTGAGTTGGATCACTTCTTTTCCAAACAAAGTTTCTTTCCCATCTATTGTTTCAACATGGGCATTCAAATCAATAAGTTGATCTCCATATTTTTCTTCACATGTTAGGAATTTGATGATATCTTTGTCATCCTCAAAAACATTCCAATTGTGAATGTTATCAGGAATTGTAGGTCTTTTCTTAATTTCTACTTGTGTGATGTCTTCATAAGGGATATCATTATGCTTAACTGCTAGGTTGGCCATAAAATCTTCAAGAATATTATCAGACCTTTCCACCCAAGTTATAGAAAAAGCAACAAAATTCTCCAAGGAATCCCAAATCTCATTTCTATACTTCTTTAGTCTATAGTTCTTAGTAATACACGTATTCCTGATTTGAGATATTATCAATTGAGAATCACCATAAATAGATAAAAGTTCAATACCATGCTTTTTTTCTATTCTTAGACCTAATAAGAGGGCCTTGTACTCTGCAACATTATTGGTACAATCAAATGCTAATAGAAAAGAATATTTAAAAGATTTCCCATTGGGAGAAACAAAAGCCACTCCTGCCCCATTACCCTCTTTACAACATGAACCATCAAAAAACATTTTCCAAATAAGATCATTATTTTCTCTTACATATATCTCAATAGTATTTTCATTTTGGATACTATCTTTATGAATACTTGCCTTAAAGTTGTCCATGTCGGTGTGGCAAAAGTATGTGGCCAAGCTTGGATCAATCTCTTCAATAATGTGAGTTGGTCTTGGTTCCCTGTCAATTCTCACATTACTTCCATTTACTGGAATAGAAGCATAAGACCAATCCAATTGAACGTTACCACCTACTAAATTAGACCATTTTCTAGATAACAATATTCCATAACTAAGTGGAACTTCTACCATGGTAATATCAATTTTATAAGATTTTTCAGGACATTCAAGAAATTTAAATTCAACTTCTTTCATTATTCCTACAACAAGGATAGATCTATTGTCCATTTCATAAAATTTTCCATATGTAGTGTCAACATTCATTCCTAAACCTTTCATGACTTCATTTGGCATAATATTTATCGCTGCCCCTGAATCAATCATGCAGTTTCTTACCAACTTATTATTTATCATTAAAGTCAAAAAAAAGGATCAAATTGAGAAGAATCTCTATTAACAGTAATTCCTAAATATATGAATGGTGGTTCTTGATTATCTTGTTTCCTCTTACTTTCTTCCCTAGTGTCCTTAACATCTGCTGAATTTTTAATAGTTTCATTTTTGTAATCAGGAAACTTCATAAGTTCAAGTAAGGGGCAGAAAATTTTACCTAAGCCAAAGCTTGAGACATGAATGTATTGGAATTAGAAACTTGTTTACCATGTTTTTTCTTGTCCATTGGCTTTATTATCTTTGGTAATTTCACTAGTTCATCCCACTTCTGTAGAATTTCTTCTTTCTTGTTTTTAGTCTTGTCTTCAACCTTGAACATCCCTGATACTTGCCCTTGATCTGGATTCACTGTTCAGTTTCTTAAGTAATATGTGCTACGGGCTTGTTCCAATGATGCTATTGTATATGCCTCTCTTTCTTCTTCAGTTAGCCCTCTGATTTCAATACTCTCATCATCATCTGAAAAAACTTGTTGAGATTGTTGATAACCCAATTTCCTATAATCTTCATTTGGCACATAATCTTCTTCAGAATCATCACTATCCTCTGCCCAAAATGGGCTAGATGACAAAGTATTTATCATAGGCCTTTCCTCACCCTTCTGATCTCCTTCTTGTATATTTTTTTGTGCTATAAGACATTGTTCTTGTGAGGCAATCTACAGATATTACACAGAGACTCACTATCAACAAAGTAGTTATTTCTTTTCAATGGGTCAGGGGTGTCCATCAGTTTCTTTACTGGTCTGCCATCCTTCCATTCAGTGTGATAGGGTGGTGCTAGCAAGAAGTTGAGTCCACTTTTTGGCCAAAAAGTGGAACTCTTTTCCCAATTTTTTAAAATTTATCCCAATTGATCAAAAAAATTGAAGCACTTAAAGATTGAATCTTAAGAAAAGTCAGTACTATGAAATGTAGTACTCAAAGTCTAGTTTCCCAATATGTAATTTATATTAATACCCAAATAATAAAAATTGGATTTCACTAGGTGTTTCCAAAAATAACTATTTAAAAATCACCTTTTTGGGACCTTCCATGCCTGTGTATGGAAACCATTATTTGACCTAAATGAAAGTATTTTTTTGAATCCTTTTGGAATATCACTTTTAAGACACTCAAGCTTGATGAGCATATTTTTTGTAATTTTTTACAGAATATATTTTTTTATACTATTTTTTATTGGGCGTAATTTTTATTTTGAAAATCCCTCGTGTACGGCAAGCATAAGTTGACCTAAACTCATCATTTTTTAGTTTTTCTTTTTTCCAAAGTGAAAATAATTGTATGTAATTTGATGTCATATAATTTATTTTTTCAGAAAATATGAAAATAAATGACTGTTATAAAAAATAAGGAAACCTGTTATTTCACGCTTATTGAGCTATTTTATTAGAAATTATTTTAAAATTAAAAAATTAGTCCAATTTAAAAATAAACTATGTATTTATAATATATGTAATCATATCTAAAATGGGTTTTAATTTAGTGGAAAAATTCTTTAGAAAACATCTTTTTTTCCAAAAATGGGTTTCGCGCGCAAAAAGTTCCTCTAAAAGTGGACTCAACTTCTTGCACTTACCCCATATCCTGTAACCTATATCTGTCAATCTTCCCAAAAGGTATTTCATTTTTATTCGATTGTAAATAGCCTTTGTTTGATTGCATGTTTTTAACCAAAATTATTAACTCATCCATTTTTTCCACCTCTTTGATCTGTTTTGGGACTTTAGGGTCGAAAAGTTTAGTATTGTTTCTTTTATCCATTCTCCCAATAGCTATCCTATTACTTTCAATGGTTAATGCAATTTTGAAGGCCTGATGCAATGTTGTTGGGTTATGAGATCTTATCTCATAATGTGTCTTGGTATCAAAATCTATCAAGTAAAATGTTATCTGAAATGAATCAACAGGCCGAATATCTTTTGGAACTTATTTAACACCCTATTAAACCTTTTATTGAAATCCTTTACACTTTCATTCTGATTTTTCTTTATAGAAGTCAACTCGTGAGAAGAAAAAGATGGATCATTATGATCCCCAAATTCTTCCAAAAAATGATTCACAAAACTTTGCCAACAATCAATAGATCTATCTTGTAAATTTCTATACCACTCATCTGCATCATCCTTAAGAGACTGCACAAAAACCTTCATTAGCACATCTTCATAATTTATTTCAAATTCATCCACGACATTTTTTATATTAATAACATGTTGTTCTGCAGATTGTATACCATCACCAGTAAATTTTGGAATGGCAGATTTTAGATCTTTAGATATGCTATCAGGATAACAAACAATACCAGATAAATCTAATTGTCGATACCTTTCATCTACCATAGGAATTCTGAAATTTATTTGATTTCTGACCTGATTATTCATTTGGATACCTCCATTCTGATAATTATTATTATTTCTCTGATAATGATTTTTTTGATTCTCCATTCGCTGACCACCTTGATCGTTTGCCTGATATTCATTGTGGTTATTCTGATTATTGTAATGATAATTAAATTTCCAATTTGGATGACTATGGTTTTGATGCTGCATATGATGCGGGCTATACCTATTTTGTGCAATGTGATGCTTGTGTGCATATTGCTGATGACTCCCACTATCATGTGGTGATGCATATTGTCATTGATTATCATTCTGATATTCATGTGTGGGTTCTAGATTGTCATGCTGGTCATATTTATCATGCACATCACTTAACTCACCTTGTGCACATTACAAATCATATTGATTTTGTTGTTGGTGGTGATTTATTTGTTGTGCATGACTCATTTGTTGTGTGTGATTCATTTTCTGCAAATTACATTTCCCTCGCACATTGTTATTTAAGTCACGTTGCTGGTGGTTCATGTGTTACGCGTGACTATGTGCTTGATAGCGCACCCCATCATTGTGCATGCCATGCACATTTTGGTGATTCAAATGTTGCGCATGACTACATGCATCATCATTGTGCAAGTCATGCACATCCTTATGTTGACTTCCTGCATTCGTGCATTGTTCACACACTTTTATATACTGATTCCTTGCATTGACGATCTAGTGTTGGTATTGGTTTTGACTTACATGTGCCCTCCTAGCAAATGAGGGATCAATCTAGGCACTAAATGGAACGTGCTCAGCATCTCTTTGCCTCCAATTTGCCAAATATTCAATTCTTCCACCTTCTCTATCTTGCGTAATAATTTATTGTACATGATCTTTATACTTACCATACTGTTGTGTTGACTTACCATACTATTGCGTGATCTCTCTTTGGGCTCATGTGTAGTTACTACTTCCCATCTCTCCTTGTGTACATCCTTCATATTGTTGCGTAGAATAATAGCAATGTTGTGTGGGTTTTCCATACAACTGTATACTGTCTTGAACCTACACATAATCTTTACTCCTTTTACCTTGCACAACGTCTCCATATTGCTGCACATAATCTCTATCTTCTTTCTCACCTTGCGTGAGTTTACTATGATGTTGCGTGTGACCACCATAATGTTGCGTGGAATCACCTCTGGCCTGCATGGAGTCTCCTTGCATATAATTTCTATAAGGTATCAAATGATTTTGTTGTTCCAAGCTGTGACCTTTTTCATTATTTAAATGACTTCCATCATTATTTTGTTGTCTATTGAAACTTACTCCAGCATTTACATCAAACAATGGCTTATTATGTGCATTGTTTAAAACATGCTCATCATCCTTCTTATGCGGAGGAGTATATTTTAATGCTCTATCATTTTGGTTTGTTCCTTCTCTCCCAACTCTCTCTCCTTCATTGGCTTTTTCTGATCCTCTTATACTCTCTGGAGGAGTAATGATTTCATCTTTGCACAGTCCAAAACATTCCAGAATATCAATTGGTTGCTTTCTAAAGTTCTTCATGAATCTTTTCTTATTTGGGATAAGTTTAGCAAACTCTCAGATTGCTTGTTGTATTCAGATATCAACCTTGTTGTCTTCCTCTGTTAGGTGTAGTGTTGTTGGACGCATATGCTTTGTAGGTCATCCCATGAGTATATTTTATTATCCCACATGCATAGGTAGTATTACTTTTCTAGATCGTACTTAGTATATAAGAGTAGGTTGAGGCCTTTGATAGACACAGACGAATTTATTGTATTGAGCTTGCTCAAAGGAGGTTACCCCCTCGAAGTGGCCCGTGATCAATAGATTCATTCTAAGTTCTGCTATTGCTCTATATTCTATTATTTTGTGCATTCTCACCATATTGTTGTAAGGAGGTTCCTCTCATTTGGTACCAGAGCACTTTCTTGGGCTCGCTGGGTGGAAATTACGTCAAATTTTTTTCTATCATGGCCTTCAGGTTCCTTTTAATTCTAATATCTCTTGTTATTGCAATAACTTTTCAGTTATTCTGTATTTGAGTGAATTTTCCTAAGTCATATTTTTTAACCATAACTTCCTTTGTTTCTTCCCGTTTCCTCTCACAGTTCCTCAGAATGCCTGAAATACCATTTTGCATACTTCCTTCCTTGACGACCCAACCCCAAATTCTACATATCGAAGCCCTAAATCCCTCATTTATCTAATTTTAGGGTTTTCCCTATTTGTTTCACTTCTCATCCAATTGCCACCAAACCGAGCCACAAGGTTCAATTCCTAATTCTGCTCCCTTGTCCCTCTTGGACCGCTCATCTCATTCCACCTCCCCAACCCTGAAACCCTCATTTTTCTTTTTCCCTTTTCCTCAGAAAGTCTCCAACCACTCGTCAAACACCCATTTCCCATATGAGTTTTGCCCAAATCCAAGTTTGCCCTAACTGAAAAAAATTTTGTTTCTCATTTTCTACCAGTTGCCAAAACAAAAAAAAAAAAGAAACTTCTTTATGGTTGTTACACGTACAGGAGAAAAAATCATGGAAGAGGAAATTGCATCCCTCAAAACCAAACTTCAAGATCTGGATGACAAAATTCTCTGTCTCAACCTTCAGCATTCAGCCATAAACTGAAACCATTCTGGAGATGTTGGGTTCTCTTCTGGCAATTTCTATGGACTGAAGCTTGATTTTCCGTGCTTCGATGGTACTGATTCGACTGGATAGATTTATAGGGCAGAGCAGTATTTCAGCTTGCATAATACTTTGGATAACAACAAAGTCCCACTTGCATCTTTTCATTTGGAAAATGAAGCTCTTCAATGGTTCCGTTGGTACATCAAGGCTAATGTAGACCCAACATGGACAGAATTGTGCACACTCCTTTTGGAGCGCTTTGGCCCTAGTGCTTTTGATGAATTCACAGGAGCACTCAC
>MU225234.1:2063601-2081752 GCA_018584345.1 Thuja plicata | reverse complement strand
ATCGTACTTAGTATATAAGAGTAGGTTGAGGCCTTTGATGGACACAGACAAATTTATTGTATTGAGCTTGCTCAAAGGAGGTTACCCCCTCGAAGTGGCCCGCGATCAATAGATTCATTCTGAGTTCTGATATTGCTCTATATTCTATTATTTCGTGCATTCTCACCATATTGCTGTAAGGAGGTTCCTCTCATCCTCCTCACTTTGGTAATTGCATTGATTTGTGTTTGAATAGAAAGGATTTCTATTATTTTCATCACTGCTTTGACTACTTTTGCTATGCTAAGGATCTTCATTCTCATATTGTCTATCTGGAGATTGTTAAAAACCCATAGATGTCATCTATGGATCAGGATTTTTGAGTTTCCTTGGCCGATTCTTGAAATCTAATTCAATATGGTTGTCTATTGCTTTGTACAGAGATCTTCTTCCTCGCATGTATTTTATCACTTTTTAATTCTCACTAAAACTTAATTATAGAGTCACCACGACACTTTTATGTAGAAATATAATAACTGTTATGAACTCCTACTTCCCATTAAAATCCAACCAAATGGTCACAATTCACAATCTTAACATGAGATTCTGAAAATATCTTTCATAGATAACTCTCCCTAGCAGAGTCGCCAATTTGTTGGGGCTCAAAAATGATGGATCTGATATCCAACCATTTTCACCAACTAACAAATTCAACCACGATTGATATTTGAATCCCTACAATTTAGGTTAGTAAACCAAGGTTGGTAGGCCCAAATCTAAAACTTCAAATTACTCTAAATTTTGAAATTTGCTCAAAAGATCAATAACTAACAATATAAAAACTTGCATCAAAGTATAATTATCAAAACGTATAAAAAGATTTATGATATGAAAATGAATTTAATATTAGTAAGCTCTAAAATATAATGTTGAAACAACAATATCAACAAACAATGAGATCAATTCCTAATCAGTACTTGGGCTAAAGAGTTAGGAATACTTCCAATCCTATGTACAATTCAGAGACGATTTTAGGGCAACTTGTTACATATAGAACAAGACCATCATTCCACAGGCTTCTACTTGAAATATAATTCAATTTAAAGTATAAAGTTAGTTCAATCGAATTTAACTCTATTATAAAGACCAATTGAACAGAAGAAAGTGAAATAGATACAACTTTCTACTGATAATTCAAACTCCAAACTAAATTTGAATCATAAAAATCAAGAGAATAGAACACAATGGAATAATCTATTTCTAGATAAATCGAAAGACTAATTGAAAACAATAAAACTTATAACCTCAAGCAATAAAGAAAAAGCACTTATCTTTTATTAATATTTGAAAATAGGTACATATGAGTTTGACATTGCAGTAGTGAATCCAATTTCTACAGAGAGTTTTCCCAAAGAAAATTATGCCACCTCTTTACCTCGGTCCTGGTATCCATATTTATATATTTTTGAATGGATGCAAACAAGCTTCGGACCAAGGCATCATTTCAAACAAACCTAATTACTAATTGCAAAGTTTTAAAATTACAATATACAACCTTTTAATAATTAAATAATCATTTTCA
Source organism: Thuja plicata (assembly GCA_018584345.1). Classification (NCBI taxonomy): domain Eukaryota; kingdom Viridiplantae; phylum Streptophyta; class Pinopsida; order Cupressales; family Cupressaceae; genus Thuja; species Thuja plicata. Next base: position 2,080,191 of record MU225234.1, on the reverse strand, counting down.
ATCAAGTTTGATATCCTGAAAATATTTATCCTCCTTTTTGTCCTGCAAAGTTGCTTTACCAAATTTGGAATCTTGTTTGGTTCAAAAACTCCTACACATAAATGAAATAATTAAGTAGCCCAACCAATTAAATTTAATTCATAATTAAGTTCATTTGGAGAATAATAATAAAAACTTTATACTTCTAAAATAATTGCTTTTCAGAAAATAGGTATTTTAGTGAAATATTATCAAACATAAACATTTTATCCTCTCAAGATTTAAAAAATAAATTAGTCAAAGCATATAATTAGGGTTTCTTAAGAATTTTACATTCTTTAAAATAAAACCCTAATTAGTTATGTGTTTCCATAAATTTAAATGCATAGTTAAAACAATATGTTTCTTTCAAAAACTTAAAAGAAAAGACATAAATCACCATATTAAAGATAATAAAAGACAAAGAAATCCATTTATTTATTCACCCTAATGATTGATTTCAAAATTTTACTATAGGGTTAAAACATTTTAAGTATATCCTTTCTTTTTAACACATATTCTCAAGAAATAGAATAGAGCAATTGGTTAGGTAGGGGGAATGGGTAGTTAGGTAGTTAAGGGTTGGCTTGAGAGGTCGAGCGTTCAACTCCTGATCGCAACCCCTTTGTTCAAAATGAATATTTTGCTTTTAAATTTATTTCTTTTTATTTTCAAGTAGGGAATTTTTAATTATTAGAGTAAGCAATTTTGAAATCTAAAGATTTACTTTAAACAATTATTGACATTGTCAAAAGAATATATATCTCCCTAATTCGAAATAAAATTTTACTCTATAATGGATTTCATTTGCTTGACAAGGATAAACATATTTTATGTTGAAAATATAAGGAGTATAATTTCTTAAAAAATACTACTAAATAATCAAATAATTTAGCGATATAAGATACTTCCCTATTAAATTTGAGCCTATAAATTTAGGTGTCAACAGAATTGACTCATGGTATTTACTGCATAACAAATATTAGGCCTTGTATTTACCAAATACATTAATGAGCTAATTAACTGCCAGTATAACGAAGGATCAACTAAATCTAAAAGAGTTGCCTCCTCCTGTAACCTTTTCAGATTCACTTCCATAGGAGTAACCATTGACTTGCACTCTAACATGCCAAACCTTTTCAATGTATCAATTGCATATTTTCCTTGGCTTAGAATAATTTCATTTTCTCTTTGCCACACTTCAAGCCCAAGGAAATAATGAAGAAGACCAAGATCTTTCATTTCAAATTCAGGCGCTAACTTCTTCTAGCATTTGACAATGAGATCATTATCACCTATAAGAAATAAATCATCCACATAGAGCACAAGAATCAACACTTTTTCATCACATACCTTGAAGTATAAGTTTGGATCAACATCATTCTTGAGGAAGCTCAGGCTCAAAATATAATTGTCAATTCTCTCATACCAACCACATGGTGCTTGTTTAAGACCATACATGGCCTTTTCAGCTTACACACATGAGAGTCTTTGTTATTAATAACAAACCCTTCTAGCTGCTCTATATAAACTTCCTCTTCTATAGTATCATTTGAGAATGTTGTTTCAACATCCATTTGATGAAGACTCCAACCCTTAAGTGCTGCAACAACTATGATTGATCTAACAGAGGTATAGCGAGCTACTAGAGAAAAAGTCTCATCATAATCTATACCTTTTTTGTGAGTACCCTCTAGCCACAAATCTTGTCTTGTATTTTTCTATACTTCCATCTGCTAGATTCTTGATTTTAAACAGCAACTTAGAGGAAATCACATATTTATTTTTAAGCCTAGGAACAATATCCTAGACATCATTTTTTATGATGGATTGGTATTCTTCCAACATAGAATCCTTCCACACTTTCTGATTTGAGGCTTCTTCAAAATTAGATGTTTCGGAAGCAATGATATGACTCATCAGAGATACATAATTTGCAAATGTATGAGGCCTTTTACTCTCTCTAAATGTTCCACGAGGGGCTGCATATTTTTTAGCCTCTTCCATGATGTTCTTAGCCCATAGAGGTCTTTTCTTACCGGTTGAAACATTACTTGGACCTGCTAAATTATCAAAAGAATCAATTGGATCAATTGGATCAGTGAACTCTTCTAAATCTGTATGCTCCCTCTGAAACTCTGAAGGTGGATTTGAAGCAGTCGTGTCTAAATCTTGAGAAGGCTCAATATCTTCTGACTCAAGTTCCAAGTTAGTTTCTTTAGATTTATTGCAAGCTATATCTTCATCAAAAGTAACATCCATGCTTATTTCAATTTGCTTTTGACCTGGAACGTAAATCCCGTATAATTTTGAAGACTCACTATATCCAACAAAGATGCCTTTCTTCCCTGAAGATTCTAGCTTACATCTCTTCTCTTTAAGAACATGAATATAGACAAGACAACCAAAAAATTTAAAATGACTGATGTCTAGTTTGATACCTGTAAAAGCTTCTTTTGGAGTGATGTTATCTATAATATGATGAGGGTTGTGATTCTGAATATAAATAGTTTTTCTGAAAGCTTCTGCCCATAAAAAATTTTGAAGGCTCTTATCATGAATCATAGCCTTCATTACCTCAACAATTGTTATGTTCTTTCTCTCAGCGATTCTATTTTGTTGAGGGTTATAAGGGACACAAAACTCCCTCTTAATCCCAGCCTCAATACAAAAATTATGAAATAAACCAGATACATATTCTCATCCATTATCTGATCTTAGAACCTTAATTTTCTTCTTACCTAAGTTTTCAACAAGAGCTTTGAATTCTTTAAATTTGGACACTTCATCAGATTCTTTTGACTTAAGAAAATATATCCATCACTTATGAGGAAAATCATCAATAAAAGTAACATAATACCAACATCCACTAAGAGAAGCAACAAATACTGGACCACATAAATTAGAATGAATTAACTCTAGGACTTCCTTGGCTCTACTTTCACTACTACAAAAAGTACTTTTAATATTCTTACCTAGAGCGCATCCCTTGCATACCTTCATGATTTTGATTAAGCTTGGGAATACCATCAACAACCTTCTCCATTGAAGACAAAGTCTTGAAATTCAAATAACGCAACCACTTATGCCATAACTCACTGGAGTTTGAAGAATCATGAGCTAAAGCAAGAATAGGATGAGTTGAAATCTTGTAGAGACTATCATTATGAACACCGATGACACGAGTTGATTGAAAATTTTATTTCTTCTTCCAAGCAAGGACTTTTCCATCAGTGAAACCAACATGATATCCTTTGTCCTCTAGTTTTGAAATATAAATCAGATTTCTTTTAATACCAGGAACAAAGAGAACATCACTTAGATGTAGAGGTACACCTGAATCCAACTGAAAGGATGTAGAACAAGCACCCTTTACTGAGTAAAAAGCATCATCACCAATAATAAATTGAAAATGAGAATATTTTTATTTCAAGTTGAAGAGGTGTTCATGATAACCAGTAATATGGCGAGAAGCTCCACTATCAACCAACCATGTATCACTATTTCTAGGAATATTACTTGAAATTACATAAATAAACAAGAACCATTTAGATTTATCACTAGACTCCTTTTGAGGAGAAGAATTCTCAACATTAGCAGTAGATGCTCGGGGATTTGGCCTTGAAGTAGAGTAATGAGAAAAATGACCAAACTTATCACACCTAAAACATTGGATCTTTGAAAAATCCTTCTTTGTTATCTTATCATCAGGAGCTGAATCAGAATTTGTCTCTATATCTTTTGAAATTACTTATTATATTTTTCCCTTTGGAAGTATGAGCAACAAGAACATGATCATCTTCATGATGATATTTACGACCATTGCCTCTAGCCTCCAACCTGTATTCTTCTTGAATGCAATCAGCCCTCAATCTGTCAAATTTAGGAAGATCATCTCTCCCACTAACACCTTGAATGAATATTCCCAAGAGTGGGGAAGACCATTCATTGCCAGCATCACTAGGTCTTTATCAGCAAATGATTCACCAATGGAACTCAGTTGATCTTTTAACTCATTAATCTTCATAAAATATGAAACAATTGAATCTCCTCTAGCCATTTTCAGATGAAGAAGTTGACAACGAAGGGCTAGAGCTCTACTAGTGTTATTGAATTCATACAGGTCCTTCAAAGTCTAAAACATATCTTTATCTGAATTCAACTTAGAGATAATAGGAAGAAGATGATATTTAATTGAATCAATTAGAATTTTATTTTTCATGATTTTGTTCTTTTTCCATGTAGCTTTCTCAGCATCTCCAGAAGGTTCAGGAACATCATAATTAATATAGTCAAGAAGATCATTTTCAGTAAGATCAAAATTCTAAACTTCCATGAGGAAAAGTTAGAGGAACCATCCAGTTTGTCCTCTACTTTCAGACCATTCACCATTGAAGCTAGCTAAATCAAAATCACAGAAAGGAATAAAGAAATAACAATGATTTCTAGTACAGGATCAATTTATTAGACCATCTCTACTACTATGTTGAATTTTAACCAGAAATAGAAGAACAATAATAATGACAATGAACACTAGAGACTTATCCTGGGAAAACTCTCCTCACCGAGAGTGAAAAACCTAGCCCACAAAATGAAGTTCCTTTATTTGATACTTCAAATTAAATACAATATTTATGACTTCAAAAATCAATCAATATTTTATGAGATGTTTTAGAATAGCATTAACTCCTTTACATAAAATATAATGATCACTGTCTCTTAAGACTCATGGTAAGAATATAGAGTTTATAAAAAAATACAATCACACAGATCGATATCCTCACACCAAAAGCACAAAATACGATCACACCTCTCTTAAAGTAAACGAAATACAATACAAAAGAAGATATCTTAGAACACAACTGATACAAAGTAATGCATCAGTGTGTAATACATTCACACTAAAAATAATATAACTTTGAACCAATAAACACCTGCAAAGCATGGCACTCTCCAAAGAATGACCTTCATTCACTCTACCAAGAAGGAAGATTGAATCACCACCAAAGTAAAAAAAAATGTGAGTCTTGAAAATTGACTCATGCAACCGCATGAACATGAAGATGAAAGGACGTCAGGCACTTCCAAAGAAGGGACATCAAGAGACAAGGAGACAGCCGAAGATGACAAGTCGGCAACAACCAAGAAGGAGATGCTCTCAAGGCATGAAAGGTAAATCATAAATGATATAAGTGTTGATCTCTCAATTTTGTTGATCATTAGTCTCCCACACTTAGTCATTTATCTAGGTAGGTTAGTCAGTCATCACTGCGACCGAGATATCTAGTATAGGCTGAGCAGTAGTCATTGCTGAGTAGATAGTAGTTTCCGAGTTACATAGAAGCCAAGTGAAGTTGATCAGTTCATGCCAAGCACCAGAGTCTTTATATGCTGAGTAATACAGTTTTGTCATACATGTCAGGAATGGCACAAACTTGAAGGTAAACTATTTTGGGCTGACTTGTTTGAGTATTTAATTTTTTCAAAAGAGTTAATTACGCATTAAATCATTTGACCCAATATGTGGCCTAGAATCAATCAAAAAATTGGAATGCCCAAGTGGCATAAGTATTTGATCTTGATTGTTGATCTAGATCTCAATGCCAGATTTGTAAGGTATATAAGATTTATTCTTACCCTAATTTGTAAGGTGTGTGTGCATACATGAGAGATGTGAAAAAGGTTATTTTAAATAAGAAGCATAGATCTAGCAGAGCAACATAGCAGTGAACAGCAGAGTAAAGTTATATCAGATTATTAGATCAGAGAAGGTATTGGAAAGAGGAGATCCATCATCAGCATCTGAGTGCATATCAAAGTATCAGATCTTGAGACATTATAACAAGTGTATTAGGTGAAATCTCTTAACAGAGTGGTTCTAATAGACCTTTCTAAATCTCTTAGCCGAGTGCTTACTTTGTTGTAAGTTTAAATCCTTTTACAAGGTAGATTGTAATGATCTATAGCTCTTAACTAGGCAGCCCTTTAATCAAGTATATCACAGGTTGTGGTCAAATTTTGTAGCCTTAACAAGCACACTTTATTGCTACAGTAGTGAATATTTTGTGGGTGTCATCCCCACCCCAGTTTTACCTTATTGGGTTTATGGGTTACCAAAATTCTAAGTCTTGAGTTATTTATTTTATGTTATGGATGCTACTAGTTGATAGATCAATTATATTTATGCATGATTGTGGATCAGTTTGATTTAAGAGATCAGTTCTCCTATAAAAAAAAATTAATCAGCTTGAGAATACAGATCTTGAGATGGAGATTTAAAAATTGTGTAAAGTCATTGAGAATCAAAAGATTTATATTCAACTAGCATTACATCAGCTTGAGATAGCAAGACAGGAATTGGAGAAGTCCCAACTAACAAGGAAAGATTTGGCCAAACAAATGAATGACACTCATTATCAGGAAGAAGACACTGAAAATCTATTTAAGAATGGAAATTCTACTAAGAGTGATGCAGCAATTTTAGGTCTACTAGAAAGGAACAATACATTGTGTGAAGAAGTCAGAAACCTGAAAAGAGAACAAGAAATGCAAATAGTAAGACTATGTGAAGTAGTGGAACAGAAGAAGAAAGCTGAAGATGACAAAGCTATGGCTAAAGAAGACAAAAGAATGATGATTATCAGACTTGGTGAAAGGACACATGATGTACAAATGATGACAAACAATCAGGTTGACATGGTGAATCAACTGCTACTTGTAAATCAGGAGATCAGCAGGAAAGATATGGAAATTGTGAATCTGAGATCTAAGAACAGTCAATTGAAAGATGAATTGAGATATGCTCGAAAGAACTTATTGAACAAACCAAATGAAGCTTTGAATTATTTTGAAAAATTGATGGAAGCATCAAGAAGATCTAAGGACTCTTCTGGATTAGGTCATACCAAACAACGGACATCTTCTGAGAAAGGAGAATCATATAATACAGGTGAAAGGAGGAATGCAAAGACAAAGAACAACAAGCTTGTATGCTACCACTGTGGAAAGCTAGGACACACAGCAAACATCTGTCGAAGCATGAATGGTAAGTCCAATCCTAAACCTAAGTCCAATGGTTATTGCTTTAATTGTAATAAGTTTGGACATTAGGAACATGAATGTTGGGAAAAGGCAAACAATGCACCTCCCACACCTAGATTCAATGGGTATTGTTATAATTGTTAGAAATTTGGGCATAGAGCACAAGATTGTAGATCTAATGCTAAACAACAATGGACATCAAAGACGCAAGCAAAAACACCAAGGAAAGGTAACACTTACAATTGGGATTACAACACATGGCATAGCTATCATTACTCTGGGAAGTATGGGCATGTTCTAGAAAACTGCATAAAGACACATTTCAGAGGAAAATCTAAGAGTTGGATGAATGGAAGCCTAGTTTGTTATAATTGTCTGAAAATTGGTCATACTAGGAGAGATTGCAAAATAAGGGTACATGCTCCTACTGGTGAGAAGATTAGAGCACAGATGAACCAGACATGGATAAGGAAAGAAGAACCGTGTAGCAGTGAAGCTACTACAACCGAGGTCACCCAAGCCAATGGATCAGGTGATCACAACATCACCAACTAAGAAAATGAGGTATGTGAGGAACTGTATTTATATTTCACATATTTTATCAGTTCCTAACATATAAAAATGCAAAATTCCATATCTGCATATGTAAAGATGCATCAGGACACATTTTGAGACATGTACCAAGTAAATTCAATATGCACTATAGGTGTCGAGAAACAGTCTTATTGTGCACTAAAATTGAGTTCTCTAGTGTATGTCGAGCCGGTATGGTTGACCGAGTAAGTTTTGTTTGATGACCGAGTATGGGTTGTGACCGAGAGGTAGGCAAGTTTTGTGATTCGGTCGAGGACAGATGTATGGCACTCACTCAACGAACAGAAAATTTAATGCTGGCCTAATTTCTGACCTTTGGAGCCTATAAAGGAAAGAGCCATTCATTTTAATTCTCACCATGTGATTAAGAATTTCACAGAGAGATTGAGCATTTGTGAACTTAATTTCAACAAAGATTTTTCAAAGATTTCTACAGTGTGTCGTCAGAAATCTTGAGTGAAAAGTGTGAATTTTGATATCTGCCAAGGTACTCTGTTCCTCGTCTTTGAAACCCTATTTTTGGAAATCATGGCTGCAAGTTCTTCTGTAGTAGCTAAGAATATGGAGAAGGAGTTGATGAAAGTTCAATTGGTTAGGAGCGACACCTGTGTGCCTCCTAATTTCATGGCAGTTCCTCAAAGCACCATCCAGGGTGATCTAACCAGAGCCCTATCATCAATTCCACCTAAGTTACTTATGATTCTTGATGTTAGGTCATATTATATGTGCAAATTTAGTGAAATTGGAGATCATGAGTTAAGTGAATCCTACAAAAAATTGTGTAAAGACGGAGCCCTAAAAGTTGAACATAAACATCTAGCTGAGAGAGGGTTAACTTGTGCCCTAGATTTCTTGAGGGATTTCAAAATAGAATGGATTAAGATTGTCCTTAGCCGTGTACACGACATGAACATATGGCTGGATAATTGACAAGTTAGGATTACAAAGGAAATCATCCATAGGGTAACTGGTTATCCAACTATTAACGGGAAGATAACTATGAGATGTTAGAGTAAGGAGGATATAGAAGAAATCACTGGGGTAGTTTAGAATAAAAGAGGAATGACAATCTCTACAATCAAGGATTTGGAGCTTGATTTTGCAGTTAGGGTTATTGCTCATAATTTTTATCAGTCGGGCTGACTGGACAATGTCTCATGTATTGCATTCGACCAGGCTTGGAAGATTGTGAAGAAGGACCATACTTATGACCTTGTTGAACTTCAAATGATGCAACTGGCCGAGAACCTTTCTTCAATCCAAAAGGCAAAGAACTCAATGTGTAAGTTTGGTTTTCTGCTTGTTTGCATATTTTTCTATATACAGAATACATTTCCTACTTTTGGAGATATTGTGTGGAAGATAGACCAACCAATTACATAGAAAATCAATGTTCTTATTGAGAAATTAGGTGGTAACTTTAACAATATAATGGGAACATAATTTGTTGAATTCAAGAAAAAGATGAGGTTGAGAAGCAGAATTCCCAGGTCACTAGTTGAGAAACACTATGAGGATATTTGTTTCCTAGTGGATACAGATTTTACCAATGTTCAAGCAGTTTGTCAAGGGTATCATGGCTAAGGCCATTACCTTATGAGGTGAATATTGATGAGACATCTGCAGCTATAATAGCTCTACTGGTAGAAGAGAATGATGGTTTAGCCAGACGTTTTGGGAATTATGAGGAAGCTAAGTCCAAAATCTCTATGGATTTGAAGGTTGGCACTATGGAGAGGAAAAGGAAAAAGATTGTAAAAGATTTGAATAAAATGGTTGGAATAGAGAGTGATGAAGAAATAGAGGATGCACCTTTGGGTTTATCAACAGGACATGGAGAGGATATGTCTAGTGAAGAAGAGGAAAGTGAACCTGAAGAAGATATCATTGTAAAAGCAAAAGGAAAGCAGCCAGTAGTTGCCAAGGCAACTAAACCAAGCATAGCCAAACCTAAGGCTACCTCTCCTATTTCTAATCGGCCTAGGACTAGGGAATCAACTATTTCATCTCTTGCCAAGTCAACAAAAGTATATACATAGAAGAATTCTAGAGAGAGAAGCTCAGGTAAAAGAAAACAAGTTGAAACAAAGGCTATGCCAAGAAAACCTGAGAAGAGACCGAGGAGGAAACTAATCTTGGAGAAAGAAGATGATGAGGAGAAGATAGATACAGATGAACCCAACAACATACCTACAACATCACATAAACCACTGACCAATATTGATGAGGTATGCAAGAACATTAGAAGTACAATTGGATTAGCAGGATTCAAATTTATTAGGTATGAGAAGCAAAGTATAGTAGAAAAGCATAAGATTTAGGAAGCACTATTAGACATGATGGGTACATTTAAGATGACACCTGTAGAGATAGGAGACCTTGTCCCCACAGAACATTATGATATTTTATCACAAAAGTGGCAATATGCATTGATGAGTGAAAGACAGATAAGGGAAGGGACATTAGCTAAGCTCATTCCTGGATTAACAAAGAAGAAAATGGGAAAATTCATTGAACAATATCAAAGGAAGTTTATTCCCAAACAAAGAGCCTATGCAATTTTGAAAAATGATGTTGAAGGTGTAGTCCAACAAAGCACTAAAATTTGGAAGGAGACTTTTGGGCTATTAACTAAGAAGGAAGATAATAAAGGTGAAGGCACCTCAAAACAAATGGAATTGGAAGAACATATTGCTACAGATCAGGCAGGGACTGAAATGGAACTTGAAGAGCAAACAGATAAAGTGCAAACTGTAGATCTGACAGTGGATAGTCCCATTGTTACTGCAATTGAAGATAACAGTAATGTGGATGTTGAGGATCAGAATGAGCTAGCAGACATAGGTATGTAATCGCCTATTCATGCAACTGAGGCCAAGACAGAGAAAGCAGAAGAAAAGGAGGTAACAAATGATAATCCACCTACTTTAGAGGTTGTGCAAACATTTTTAGATATTGGAGATAAGATGGAAGAAATGCAAATAACCCTACAGAACAAGAGGCTATACAAGTGTTGGTGGATCTACCACACTCTGTATCATCTACTCCAACTGGACCTAAAATTGGGAGTATACCTGATCAGCAGGTAATTTTGACTCAATTGAAGACTTCAATTGAAATTAATACTAACAAAGGAAAAGATATTGAAGAACCTGAGCTGAGTGTCAGCTCACCAGAGCTCAAGAAGAAGAAGCTAAACAAGAAGAAGTCACTGAGCTTAAATGTTACATTGGATGAAGTTATTGTGATTCCTAAATGGGATCCAGAGAACTTGTCATATGAGCAGATTCAGACTCTTCAAGAACTATTAAAGAGGAAGAAGTGACAAGAGGAAATGAAGAGGGAGCATAATCAGAAGCAAGTTCTACATGATATAAAGGATATTTTTGTTAAATCTTTTGACATGGAAGATGAAAATCAGCAAGCACCAATTCTGGAACAGTTAGTTCACATTGTGCAGAGAGTTAATGATGAAAATATTGAGGCAAATGAAAAGTTGTTGCAATGGTCTGAGAGAAAATTTGAGAAAAAAGTCTTGGAGAAGATATCAGAAGAGATTGCTTCCAAACAGGTTGAACTTTCTTCTCTTGTTGACATTCTTGAGGAAGTTGCAAATAATGTTTATTCTTTGTACAAAAGATTATGTGATGTAAAATTCTGTACAAAGGATAATCAACAGCTTATTGAGAAGTTGCAATTAGATTTAAAGTCAACAATGAGCTCATTGAGCATGGATGCTAGTTCTAGCTCCATACATTTTGATAAGTTGACTCATGCACAAAGATTAGCCAAGCTTATTGCTAAAGATGGCCGAATAAGGGCCAAATTGATAACGATTTAGACTAAATTGATACCTCATATAGAGATTATTCAGAAGGAACTTACAGCTGCACGTGAATTAGTCAAGAGAGATTCTCATCTCTCTACTACAGATAGTTTGGTAAGTCTAGCTGCCGAGTTAGAAATTAAGTTACAGGTTATGAAGTTTGTTAAGGACAGTTGGGATACATCATTTTCATTGATATTACAGCTTCATAAGCCATTTTTGGATAAATATAACTTAACCCCTATAGCTATCAGTGACAAAAACAAAGGGGAAATAGATAAGGGAACATAAAAAAGGAATAGAAAAAGATGTGCAACAACAGACATAATATTTGTTTTGGCATGTATACTATGTAAATATTATATGAAGTCCAAATTATAATCTTAGGGGGAGTACTTTATGTACTTAGGCAAATTTTGTGGATGTAAAGAAATGATAAGTGTTTTTGCCACTAATATCAAAGGGGGAGATTGTTGATCTCTAAATTTTGTTGATCATTAGTGTCTCACACTTAGTCATTTATCTAGGTAGGTTAGTCAGTCATCACTGCGACTGAGCTATCCAGTATAGGTCAAGTATAGTCATTGTTGAGCAGATAGTAGTTGTCGAGTTACACAAAAGTTGAGTGAAGTTGATTAGATCATACTGAGCGCCAGAGTCTTTATATGCCAAGCAGTACAATTTTGTCATACATGTTAGGAATGGCACAAACTTGAAGGTAAATTGTTTTGGGTTGACTTGTTTGAGTATTTAATGTTTTCAACAGAGTTAATTATGCATTAAATCTTTTGACCCAATGTGTGGCATGGAACCAATCAGAAAATTGAAATGTTGGATTTGTAAGGTATATAAGATTGCTTCTTACCCTAATTTGTAAGGTGTGTGTGCATACATGAGAGATGTACAAAGGGTTATTTTGAATAAGAAGCATAGATCTAGTAGAGCAACAGAGCAGTGAGCAGCAGAGTAAAGTTATATCAGATTATTAGATCAGAGAAGGTATTGGAAAGAGGAGATCTGTCATTAGCATCTGAGTGCATATTGAAGGATCAGATCTTGAGACATTCTAACAAGTGTATCAGGTGAAATCTCTTAATAGAGTGGTACTAACAGAACTTTCTAAATCTCTTAGCCAAGTGCTTACTTTGTTGTAAGTTTAAATCCTTTTACAAGGTAGATTGTAATGATTTATAGCTTTTAACCGGGCAGACCTTTAATCAGGTAGATCACAAGTTGTGATCAAATTTTGTAGCCTTAACAGGCACACTTTATTGATGTAGTAGTGAAGATTTTGTGGGTGTTATCCCCACCCTTGTTTTACCTTATTGGGTTTCTGGGTTACCAAAATTTTGTGTCTTGAGTTATTTATTTTATGTTATAGATTCTACTAGTTGATAGATCAATTATATTTATGCATGATTGTGGATCAGGTTGATTTAAGAGATAGAAGTTTTAAGATCTGATTCACCCCCCCCCCCTCAGTATCTTGTTTTCCCATCTTGTATTTCCAACAATAAGAACAAGGAGAGAAACCAAGATAAGAAATTTGATAGGCAATGGTTTGATCACACACAAAAACTTCTGAAGCATAGAAGATACAATGTATTCATAACATAGCTAGTAGATGAAGCTCAGGTGTGAAGATTCTCTACCACAGCTACTCATACTTTAACTATAAATTCTTCTATTTTTTGTGATTCTCATTGATGTGACATAGAACTAAATACCTCCTCAACCATTTTGTAGTACTTGATCATCAATATCTCATGAAGCTACATGATCACACTGCTGGTATGTAATGTCCCCATTTTTGCACCTTCCTTAGTGCCAGTGTTTCTAGTAGGGTTGGCCTATTATATGGTTCCTGTAGGCCAACATATTTTGTAGGGGACTCACTTAGGGGCTTATGGAGACATATTAGGGCATTGTGAGCTAGTTTGGCTAGGTTGGGATAGTCTCCTAGATTTGAGGAGAAATCCCAATTTTTTCAGGGATAGTCTGGGAGTTGACCGGGACACACCAAGAGACCTCTAGGATCAGCCTAGAGAATTTTGGTGTAGTTCCTATTTTTTAGGAAGGGACTGTCAGTTAGCTCGTAGTACTCAGGCAACATCAGTGGACAAGTGCCATCAGACAAAACTCGGATTGGAGTCCAAATGGGAAAGCTATGAATAATTTAGAAATAATTTAATTATTTTCTAAGTTAGATGTTAATAAAATAATAATAAAAATGATTATTATAATCACTTTATAATATAACAATAAATTATAATAAGATGATGGCTTACCCCTTTACCTAGGCTCATAATTTCATATTATAAATTAAAAGGCGGACTTTGTGGCCATGATGAATGACCCCTTATGATGTTCAAACCTCATAGAAGTAAAATAAATTAAATTAAATTAAATTAAACTTCATTAAGTTTACAAAATTAAAAAAAGAGAACCCTAGAAGGGGTTTGAATGAGCCTTTGGAGGGAAAATTAAGTTTAAAGACAACTGTGGGGAAATTGAGAATTCATTCTTGACAGATTATTTTGCAATTGTGGTTAGAAATGGAGCTCCGTGCAAGGGTTTTAGCTATTTTGATTATCTGAGAATGAAAAATCTCATAAGATAACAAGCCTGCAGGCATGAGAGATCATCCAAGGGCTTGGAATTTACATGAATTAGCATTGTATTTCATTTCCATTAGGAGATTAGCAACAATACATCAGGTATGATTTGAGGGGAAGTAGTTTGGCTCATTACAGTTACAAATCAGAGAAAGAATTTGTAAATTTATCAAATTTTGACTTCCTAGAGGTAGCCATATAGTACCACAACTTATCCATACACCCTCATCTTAGATGCATGCATAGTAAATTGCAGATCTAATCACATTATTAGTTGATCTGGGCAGAAAATATAGTGTTTATTAGCAAGAAAATATAAAATAGGGATTCTAGAGATCTATACACTCAACTACGAGCCGTACCTCAATAGGATAAACCATAGTTGATAGATCTAGGTGATGCCTGGTGACTTCAGCAGCCAATTCTAGAGGAAAAGATAGAGGTTTTAATGCTGGCATCAGCATGTGGCATTTAAAGGAATCAGGGGTTTGCTAAAATTACATTATCCATTGTTTGCAAATGAACTATATACCTGGTACGGTTCCTTTGATTGTCTTGTGATAAATGAATGTATAATATTTCAATTAGTTTAAAATCATATTTTGTGTCTAGCATTAGAAGTAGGTGTTCATTCAGCATTTGGCTAATTCTGTGCATTGCAATCATTACCACTTCTGAAGAAAAAAAAAACACAAAACCAAAAAAAATTAGAAAAGGTGTCAGAATTAGCACACAAAAAATGAGAATTCTGAAGAAAAAAAATTAGACTTGGAAAAAACACCATCTAGAGGTTGGCCATTATAGTAGTATTAGAGCAGAGATTCTTGCCATCCTATTCTTCAAGAAAAAATTCAGAGTTTAAATAATGGGTTCATATGTGCAAAAGAAGAGGGAAGATTTTTTTAGCAAGTTTGAGGAATATGACACACTTCTCCAAACAATTATTAAGGGGTGGAATTGGATTTTGATGCCCTAAACCAGGTTTTGGGTTCAAATCTATCATTTGGGCCCCGTTTGTTTGTAGGAATTGGAAGTGACACTTCCCGGTTTTGGGAGTGACACTTCTCGTTTTTGCAAATCCATTGTTTGTTTCTCTAAAGTGCAATTCTGGATTTGTCAAGTAAAACCAGGTTTAGACACCAAAATGAGTGGCATCATCTTCCTACTAATAGATGGAATTAGAAATCATATCCTGGTTTTGATATAATAAGGTTTTGAGTCAAATTCCAATTCCCCAAGATGCAAAACCGGGATTTCAAAACCTGATTTTGTGATAATAAGGTTTTGAGTCAAATTCCAATTCCCCAAACAAACGGGGCCTTGGTGCATTAAAACAATAACCCAAATATGGTTTTCATCTTCCAATTTTGGGCTAAAATGAGGGTTTCCATCTTCCACCCAAGTAGGTGGAATATGATTTCAAAACCTGGTTTTATGTTTTTTTGAACCCCATTTTAAAATTTTGTCGGGTCCGTGGGTTTTGCGTGGAGAGTTTTGAGGTATAATCAATTTGAGGATTCAAGACTAAGATTGTAGTTCATAAAGTGTGATTCTTAGTGATAGCTGTTGAGCTTTCCAAGGATTTTAGTGTTTGATTCCAATCGCTGCTAAAGGTTATACGAGCTAAGTTGCAACCATTGCTGAAGTCATCTTTATTTTTGTTGTCCGCCCAAGTGAGTTCACAGTCATACAAACATTTTTGGTATTCGTCCTTATTGCTACCACAGGTAGTAGTGGAAGACTTGGTATTTTTGTGGTCCTAAAAAGTGGTGTATCTATGTTTAGATTAGACATCATTGTTCTTTACAGTTTGGGACGACACCTAGGGCTTCAATATCACAGATGTACATTTCAATAACACAAGTTGTGGACTGTGAATGAAGGGTATGTTCTTAGTTTCTATAATCAAACTTCTATGTAATGCTTCACTTGAATGATCAATTTTCTACGAATATACAAGAACTTATTAAGTTGGGTTGAATAAGATAGTTGTTTTGGTTCAAAAAATATGTTCTAAAGTTGTTTTTATAACGGTTTTAAATCTAATTTTAAAGTTGGAAACCAAACATGGAAGATGGATTGTCTCAATCATATTCCTAGTCAACCAAACGGTCCAAACTATCTTCTGAATTCACAAAACTGGAATTTCCAAACCTTATTTTGAAATAATTAGGTTTTTAGTCAAATTCTAATTCCTCAACCAAACAGGGCCTTAAGGAAAATTTTTAAGTTTTAGGATATCTACAAATGTAATAGCACTCTATGTTGTATGTATTTTCCAAATGCAACAATCTCTCTTTCATTTATATTGAGAATGAGGATAGGAGAGACATTCCCTTCATGGGACATGTCTATTCATTATTATGAGACTAATATAATGACAATTGATTATGTAACTATACACACACACACACACACACACATATGTAATATATCTGAATCATTATTATATTAATTTCTCCTTATATATATATATATATATATATATATATATAT